>JAAGKR010004517.1:0-45982 GCA_011419295.1 Clarias macrocephalus | reverse complement strand
TTTTGTCATCAGCATAACAATAGAAACTTATAGTATGATTATGAATAATATTATCCTGATAAATCATGTAGAAAAAAGGAAGTAAATAGCTTAAAAAGCCACCAATTACATTTACATCTACAAACTATTATCTACCAGTAAAGTAAGGCCTGTGCGAGGAGAGGTAACACCTGTTTCCATAACTACACCATGTTTATATCTTTTAAGGAGAATGGTATAATCAATAGTGTCAAAAGCATATTAATAAAGCTCTGAGCAGTAGCTTACATGGATGCATGTTTAATGTGGCAGTGTGGCAAGATACACATATTACAACTAAGATACATTTTAAATGAAATGAGCTATTGATATGAGATAACGTCAACGTGTCTATATTTTCTATATTTATCCTGATTGTTACCTCAAGAGGGTGACCAGCTGTATGAGTTTGTCCTATTACATATTGATTAACCCCAGGTCTGTAGCTGTTAAAACAAAATAATAATAGAAAGAAAAATAAATAAATTAATAATAATAATAATAATAATAATAATAATAATAATAATAATAATAATAATAATAAAAGGTGAATAAATGCTAGTCCAAGGTGGGCAAATGGCATTTAAAGAATTTAGGTGGTGCATAAACTCTGTTTTTGGTTTGCCACCACGGCAACTTTGGAGCCTGAATAAACATAGACATTCATTGGTTCTTAAGGCAGATTAATATTAATCTCTCCAACAATTAAAGCTTTGACTAAAGTATCAACCAAGTTTGAGAAAAAATCCACAAATTTAGGAAATTCTGCATACAGCCCTGGGGATCTGTAAATATTTTTTGTTAGGGTAAAGAGTTTCAAATGCAATAAATTTGTGTCCTCCTTAGATTATCTTTATAAATTACTGTGACTCTGCAAGTTAGACAAGGCTGATGTATGTACAGTGATCATATTGAGGAGAACTCGTTTCATTTAATGCTACATTCTAATTTTTTTCATCCATTTTCTCTTTAAACATTAAAATCCTGATCAGTGCTAGGTTAATTTAAAGTGCTTTAGATGTAAAAAAAGACCTAACATTTAATAGGTCTCGTGCTGGCAATATGATGTGGTCTAATTTTATGTTAATTAGGTAACTAAAACAGTATTTGGTGATGTTTTGTACTGATAGGGATAAAAAAAATACACACCAGTAATCCAGTTAGTTAATGTAGAATTACAGTTTAAATTAACTTGTTTATCTGACTTGTTAACCTATGAAATTCCATGTCTCTTAAGTGATACTTTAATCTTTTGCTACTCTAGAAGTAATTAGTGAAGTGTGTACTTAATAATAATAATAATAATAATAATAATAATAATAATAATAATAATAATAATAATAATAATAACATTATTATTATTATTATTATTATTATTATTATTATTCATAATGATTGGTGATTAATGATTAATTAATTTATTTTATCTAGGCACATAGTATTTGGGAACAGAACATTTATAGCACACATTCTATTACATACTTTTTGAATCTCAGCACTTTTTGTGCTATCTGGACTTTCCACTATGTGGAAGCACCTACAGTATATAACTTAACAGTACTAGTTTTTGAATATATTAAGGATTTTTGTAGTTTCCTTGATCCTTTTCTATAGTTTTGTGATTTTATTTTTTTTCCTTCTATTTATTTATTTTTTTTCTCACTATGTCGGATAGGGATAGTGAATCTCTGCCTAAGTGAAGGTCTGTGGAGGCTTCCAAGGCCAGTATTACTTCAGTAGCTCAACACAGTCTCTAGTGCATTAAAAATTTAACTTCCACTTGCTTTCAAAGGGGATAGAATGGAATCTTTTACACATTCAAGCCATGATTTCAACTGACACAAATGTATGTATCTACAGTGATGGCTTCTATTCTCGCTACTTGCCTAGCTGAGGCTGCATTTCTGCATTGGGACAGTTTGCCTCCATCAAATCAGAAAGACTATAACTTAGTGAAAGACAAGCTAAGAGAAGTTTTCGGACCTAATTTCTTCCTGATATTTTTCCAGACTCATGTAAATTCTCATTCCTGCAAGCTAGGTGAAGGTTTGAATATTTACAGAACTGACATCAGTAAGCAAACTTACAGTTAAATATCCACAAAATGGGGTCTGAGAATCTTAAAGAAGCATTGCGCATAGCCAGCCACTTTGAAAGAGCACATGGGGCACTGCAACTCACTACTACAGGATCGCCACACACTACTCCTCCAGAACAAGCAGCAATGATTTGTTCATAGCTTACTGATGACAAACACTTTCAGGCAGTTTAGAAGCTGATGCTTAGTATGACAACCTTAGGAAATGGTTTCCTCAGTTCATTTGTTAGATTCCCAGGTTGAAGAATCCGCAGAGACTAGACTAGAGTTTTACTGTCAATGTTATCCTTCTCCTCTTTCGAGACACCATAAATGGTATATCAATGGCATATGGTGTCACAAAATGCTTTTGAATACCCAAATATGGACTATGCTCTTAAAGGTTGTTCATTTTGTTATATTAGTTGCTTTTGGTGTGAAAACAAGGACCTTTGTTCTGTGAGTAAGGTATTATGATAAGGGATTATCTTATTATCTTATTATAAGATTCATTCTGCAGGGTGGCATAGTGGTTAGTAAAGGGTTGACGATTAGATTTGTGTGCATGAAGCTTACATGGTCTTCCCATGGTTGGTGGGTTTCCTCCACGTCCTCCAGTTTCCTCCCAAAGACATGCAGAGTAGGCTAATTAGTATATCTAAAGAGAGAGAGAGAGAGAGAGAGAGAGAGAGAGAGAGAGAGAGTGAATGAATGAAATGTAGTTATTTTTATTTCATTTATGTTAGTGAATAATTTACCCTTTTATTTATCCCTTTTATGATGTATGTGCCTTTCATTAGTTTCCTTTACAGTATTGTAGCTAACGTTTGAATAACATTATGTTATGCTAACCTTATGTTGTCAGGTGAATAGTGGAAAACAAGGAAGTGAATGTGGAGAAATGGGAAAATAAAGAGCTGCTTCTGAAAGTCATCTGCTTCAATCCTGTTGATTTTTGTATGATAAGAGTTATCCAACTACCAATATACAGCAAGACCTCTTTTAGTGCTGCCTAGGTTTATAGCGCATGTCAAAAGCTGTTTATGCCTTAATTATGCTTCTGTAATTATTTACCATAGCTTCTTGGCAATCAAATAAGTAAAAAAAAAAAAAAAAAAGGAAAACTCCTCTATTCCAAAAGCAACCAGCTCTGGTTCCTAAATAAAAAGAAAGTAGAATAGGATATATGTCCAGACGCAATTCACAGAAAAAAATAAACAATGACATTATTGCTACTATTTTAAAAGGCAGATCCTGGTACAAGAAATATTAGACCATAAGAGTTCTTTAGTAAGTTAGAGAAAAAAATATCACGCAAATGTGTTAACTAATTAAATAACTGAATTAAAGAATTTGCTGCATTCTTATTAATAAATAAACATGGAACCTAGTTATTCATCCCCCAGTAGTTAAAAACATATAACGGAAATTCATTGAATGAACAGATGAAATGATAGATGAACTGATGGAAAGCTAAACATGAAATGGAAATGAAAAGTTACAAATAAACATTAAATTCACTCTTTCAATGAGTGTAGCAACAACAACCACCACAACAACAAAAGCAATATACTATATTATAAATATTATACATTAGACAATACATTACAACTATGAAAATACTTGTCTGATGTTTAATTAATCCCTTTATGCCCTTTAAGAATCGCAAAGCCTATTAAAACAAGTACATACTGTATGCACATAGTGATTGCTGAGGTAAATCAAGAACAATGGAGAATAAAACACTAATGACACAGGAAGGACAAAATTAAAACAAGAAAAAAAGCAACTGCTCATGGAGGAGATGGGTAAGTAATGTTTATACATCTTATATAAGCACTTTATAAGTCTTATTATTATTATTATTATTATTATTATTAGTAGTATTATTATTATTAGTAGTAGTAGTAGTAGTAGTAGTAGTAGTAGTAGTAGTATTTCATAATAAGACATATTTTGGGCAAACCAAATGTCACATCAAATAGTGTCCCATCATGTAAATTGGAAATAAGTGTTGTATATCCAACAAATGTTTAAAAAAATGTATTTCTCCTTGAGAGACTACATATGTGTCATCATTTATCAACATTTATTGTTTTCCATCTGTTAACTTGCTTGTAAATCTTAAGCACTTGAAGTAAAATTTACTGCACTTCCAGTAATTAGTCTCTACATAGCTAATGGAAATCTGATTTGATGGCAAGGCCTCAAAAGCTCAGACATATCATCTTGATTTTAAACTTTTACAATGACAATCCCTATATATTAGTATCTTTGAAACATATGGTTTGAACCCAATACAGGAAGGGTAAAAGGACAATTAAAGAAGAATATGAAAGAAAAGGCAAGATACTAAACAAAAGTGAAAAGACATAGTGGAAAGTAACAAACAATGTGAACTTCAACCGAACTTGAAATGTTGGGAGTTCATGATTACTTTTAATTGGCCCTTTGTTCTTTTCTTAGATCACTGGTGACTTGTGAATCTTATCCACTTTCACACAAGGATACTGTATACTGAAAGGATTTAGGGTCAGATGGTCTTTTTGATACAAGTCATAATTTCCAAGCTTCAAGTTGTTGTATGCCTCTTCATGTTCCTCTTGTGCCACCAGGGCACCACTGGTCTTTCCATGCACGACTGTGTGGGCTAGCCTTTGGTCCCTATTGGCAGGGATGAACCTTATGTGCCCATGATCTTCTCACCAGTTTGCAGGTGTATGGTTGGTGACCAATGTTTTCCAGTTCACCTGACAGTGGTGTTGATGTTAGATTTAGAGTGCTGATTAAAGATGTAATGGATGAATGGAATTGTGAGATAGACAGATGGATGGGTGGACACTGTAGTGCAGTGTCGCAGGAGTTGAGAGCAGCCCTATGCCAGCACTGCTCTCCTAAGTAGAGGAGGAAATATGGGCTGTTTTATCGCGTTCCTATTGCACAGATGGGATCTTTTAATTTTCACTGTATGAAGTAACAGTGCTGATTCTCCGTATGTCAGATTCTGTGGTTTCTTTTTTATTTATTTATTTATTATTTCTTACATCCATTCTTTGTCTTATTTTCTGTTTACATGTAAGTATGCGAGGAAGAGGTCACTTGCAGCTCATGGCTAATCAACATACAAGGGGGTTTGTAAAAGCTGGTTAGTCTGTTTAATATCTTACTCATGCACTTAACTGGCAGTAAGAAAAAAATGTGTAGGATAAGCTAAATATGCACTGTGAAATCTATGCACTTTCTTATAAAGAGATGGATTTTCTTACATTTGCAATTCCAAAACCAGTTTATAGATCAATATCAACCTTTTGTCAAAAGATAATCTGATTGGGCACTGTACATTTCTGAATGATCTGCTACTGTAATCAAACATCCTTTCACTACACAGAATACTTTAGGATTTTTTTATGATATGCAACGATCTACACCCATTGGCCATTTAAAGAATAGTACAGGGGTAAGCCCTGTACTTTCATTTAATTATCCTGCAAGCACAGTAAATATCCACTGAAAGACCTGCAACTTTTGTGGAATGTTTACTTTATGCATGAACCAACATTATAATTTAATCAACACACCTTAAAGTTTAATTGACCCATCTGTTTAATTAAGAGTATCTTACATGATATATGCTTTAATGAAAATTCAAAGCATTTCTATAGATTAATTTGAATTTCAGCTAGATTATATATATTCTTTCTCCTTGCATGGATAAAAAAAGGGCAGAGAGTCATTTCAGTGAGCTCCAGCAGCACTACATCTACGTCTGTTACCCCTCTATTCCACCACTGAAATCCTTCTTCACTGTCCTGCATCTTTCGTAGCATGAAATTTTAATGAATATCGAGTGACGTCAAAGTCACATGAAATTAGATTTGACTGTTCACACTGTGGCCACACTGTAAAAATATGTATCTGATTTGAGACCACATATGGAACTGACCTAAATCAGAATTGAAAACAATGTTATGTGTGCTGTCCACATTTTTATGATAAAAATCTGATCTGAGTAAATCAAATTTGGGCCTCTTGTGCTTGTAGTTTGAATGTAGGCATATATTAATCCAGATACAGGTCAAGAGCCTCAACCACTTATTGTTCACATTTAACATTTAAACATGTAATATGTGATTTACTGTAAGAGTCTTTGACAACTAGTTTGCTAGTTTGGGTATTGCAGAAAGTAATGATTATCTGGAAATTTCAAAAGGAATATCCTTTAATTTTTTTAACCACATGGTGCAAAAATATACATAAATAAATAAATAAAAAACATTTCATGACAGTTACTTCTGCAAGTAGAAATGCATTGTTAATAAGACAGGTCAGAGAAAAATGGCTAGACAAGTTTGAGCTGACAGGTAGGATACTATATCTCAAGTATCCACTCTTTACAACCATAGGAAGCAGAAAAACATCTTAGAATACACAACATGTCAAAACCTGAGATAGACAGGCTAGACAAGCAGAAGACCACATTAGATTCCACTACTGTCAAGAATAGGAATCTGAAACTATAATACAATGGGCACAGGCTCACCAAAACTGGACAGCTGGAAACCAGATGTTCCCACAATCCTACTACCAAACATCACCTACAAGAAAAGGGCTTTCTTCTTATGACCAGTTTTCTTCTTGTTTGTTTGATTGATTTATTTATTTATTTATTTATTTATTTATTTATTTATTTATTTATTTATGTGGAGAAGTTTTCTCTCACCATTGACATTTCCAGCGTGCCTACTTGTGATTTATATCTACATCCCAATTTCATTTATTTATTTGTGTGTGTGTGTGTGTGTGTGTGTGTGTGTGTGTGTGTGTGTGTGTGTGTGTGTGTGTGTGTGTGTGTGTGTGAGAGAAAATTTTAACTATTAAAAGTGTTGTACAAAAAAAGATTAAATAAAATTGGTATTACATTATTAGTAATAGTAATGGAGTGTAATGTAATGTAATATTATTTTGCTAGCATAGTTAATTCAATTGGTCTGAATGAGTGGGTGAATGTGTGCAAATGGATCAGCATCCCTATAAACTTGATATGACTAAAGTGCTCACTGGTGATGATGATGATGATGATGATGATGATGATGATGATGATGATGATGATGATGATGATGATCTGATTTGGCTAAAATAAATTAGAAAAAGTGACTTGTGCAATATATCATGATTCTCCTGGAGAAAGGTTTTTTTTGTTTGTTTGTTTGTTTGTTTGTTTTGTTTAGAATAAATGGAGCTCCAGGTCAAGAGAGTGTCTGATTAATCTTGCCTGCTTTACCAATCACATTAAGTTACAGATCTCAAGGGGATGTTAATAAGACCATGCTGATATAAGCCTGTTCTCTTAATTTGGTTAATTGGACAATTAAATCAAATGGTTGAGGTCATGTTGATGATGATGATGATGATGATGATGATGATGATGATAAACATATTGTCTGAGGATTATGTGTTCAAGTTGGAATTTTACATACTGGGAGAAGTTTTGAAGGTTTTGTGCTACTCATTAAATGATAAAAATTAATGAATAAATGAACTAATGATTGTTGGGTATTTGGCCCCTGACGCTCACCTGCTCAGTATCTCTTATAATCGAATCTACTATTATTATTATTATTATTATTATTATTATTATTATTATTATTATTATTATTGCTTTAAATAAAATTGTGAACCAAATGGGCAAATCCAGATAAAGTACAGAATAGTACTAAAACACCAAGTCAACAAGTCAGTTAACCGGCCTTTGTTGGTTGTATCAAAGTTTTGCATGTTCTGCTTTCTGCACAATAAACATATGAATATGTGTGCAAGGGGAATACAGATAGCCACAATTAACTTCCATTTTTCCTTTAACCAGATCTGTCTGTAATGTAATCTACTCTTCATTGCAGGAAACAGGCTTAATTAAGTGGAATCCCTTTTTCATGGCATTGTCCGTAACTGAATTAGCCATGAAGGCCTCCGCCAGGCAAGATATGTTTTGGTTATCTTATTTGTGTCTCTTCTGCACAGCTACAGTGATTCAGTTGTATGTTTAAGCAAGTAAGTTTATAAAAAATAAATAAATAAATAAATAAATAAACAATAAGATTTTAATAAAGTCTAATTTTCTCTGTTTCTTGTTTTTGTCTGCGTAACTGTGTTATCTGTGTTTAGTCGATGTGCTTCTGTCACAAATATGTCTATATATAGTGTGCATGGTTGTATTTGGAGTGCATTTTTTATGTAATTTATGGTGACTTTATATGAGTGCATGTGCATGTAAATCTGAGTTGTAGAAGCCTGCAGTTTTTATAGCCCTGTTAAAGCTAAGTGAGATTTACTTCCTCCATAATGAGAAGCTGGAAGCTGGAGGCAAGGAGAAGGCAGAAAGGCTGACACTACCCCAGCCTCCTACTCTCATTACAGCCATATGCTATAAATATCGCCCGTTGGACAGTAAGTCCATCTCCACATACTGCACAACCCATGACTGTTGGAGTTAGATTTGACCAGCAGAATTTCATTTGCATTTCTTAATATAGCATTTTTCCCCACATAATTGTCACAGTTATTATGGCTCAATTTGCTTTTTGAGATTTGTTCATAAACGGGTAAAAATAAATCAACTTATTGTTTCATCTATGTAACACAGCATTAGAAAAATAAACATAATTTCTTGTTTAGATTAATATATGTAATTATGATGCCATATAAGAGATGTCCAGCCACCTGACAGCAGAAGTTAGTACCCCCTTTTTTAATTCTATGTATTTTTGTGCATAAAAATTGTCAGATCATAGTTGGTTTGAATATTAGGCAAATACAACCTCAGACAAATGTTTCTCACTGTGCCATTACTTATAAAAAATAAAAATAAAAATAAAAAACAGGGAGAAAAACATGTGGCAATAATATGTATACCATCCATTTAAAGAGTCTGAGAACCCTTACCCTACATTTCTACTCATGTGTCAAGTAACACAGCACAGGCTAGTACTACTACTACTACTACTACTACTACTACTACTACTATTATTATTATTATTATTATTATTATTATTATTATTATTATTATTATTATTGTTGTCTGTTTGTTTATTGTATTATATATTAAGGTTTTCAAGGTAGATGGCCATGCTTTTAATTGTGGGAGGAAACATATAGTAGCTAGAGGAAAAACTCACTAAGAACAGAGAATCCACACACACAGACCCCCCAAAAAGACCTAAACACTATGCCCCATGTTAGATTATATGTATGACAAATAAGTACTAAATACAAATGACTTTCTGACTTTAATCATTATTTTGAACACTCTTGTGAGGTGTGTGGTCCAAAGTTTTTTAGATCCCTATTTATATCTTTAGATTCTACCTGGCCTCTATAAAAAGTTCACAGTGATGCCAGCACTAGATGCCCACACTGTAATAAAAATTTACGAAAGTAATCCATGAGACCTGATCCTTGCTATCGTGAACACAAGGATAAAAATCTTATATTATCTTTAAAATGGGATGTTTCGAGTGCAACTGTGCTGCTCATATTGTACCTTATACAACCATTTGCTCTTCTATAATAAAAAAATAATAATAAGCCTGCATTGATATTTAATTACACAAATCAATTCTTACAGGGTTTATATTCATAACTGTAAGTGTCTCATACCAGTCATTAATGTGAGTGCAAGTTGTCCCCTGAAATGTCCCACGTGTGTCTACATTGATATCAGTGCTCTGGAAGTCAGCAAACAGCTTGTCAGCTGTACATGATGAGGTTGAAAAAGTTGAGAAAAAAAGGCCAGATGGCTAGCTTTTTGCTGTTTTTGCAGCTATTGCTGGCACTGCTGCACTGAGTGATGTGTGGGTACAGGAGAGGAGCCAGCATCAGTGGGACTATGGTGTAAAAGGATTTACTAAATATTTAAACAGTAGAACTTTTCTTTGGCATTGTAGCTGTTTATTTAATTTTATTTTATTTATTTATTTAAACACCTTTAAACACCCTGCAACAATCAATTAATATCCCTAAATACTAAGAAAATCAGCAGAAACTATAGATTTATGTCCGATTCACTTTAACCTGGTACTGTCAACACAACCAATGACTATTCACCCCTGTGCTACATTGTCTTAAAATCAATCTATTACACTGGGAGATGTCTAGGATGTGCTAGTTAATTGGGATTTTAAGGCTTTGACTATACAATGCCCTCCATAATTATTAGCACCCCCGGTTAAGGTGTGTTAAAAGCCTTAAAATAAATTCAGTTTTTATTGCAGAAGCATATTGTCATGCACAGTGAGGAGGATGGTAAGAGAAATAAAAAATTCTCCAAACCTCACTGTTAAAGAATTGCAACAAATGATAGCATCTTGGGGTCACAAGGTCTCCAAAACAACCATGAGACACTATCTACATGCCAACAAACTCTTTGGGAGACATGCAAGGAAAAAACTTTTCTCAGTCACAATCATAAAAGCAAACGTTTGGAGTATACTACGCGGTACTGGGGCTTCAACTGGGACCGTGTTCTTTGGTCAGATGAGACCAAGAGAGAGCTTTTTGGCAACAAACACTAAGTGGATATGGCGGAACACAAAAGATGAGAATGGCCACTGTGAAGTATGGGGGAGGATTGGTGATGCTGTGGGGCTGTTTCTCTTCCAGAGGCCCTGGGAACCTTGTTAGGGTGCATGGCATCATGAATGCTTTGAAATACCAGGACATTTTAAAGCAAAATCTGGTGGCCTCTGCCCGAAAGCTGAAGATGGGTCGTCACTGGGTCTTTCAGCAAGATAATGACCCAAAACATGTGGCCAAATCTACACAGAAATGGTTCACCACAGACAGAATCAAGCTCCTCCCATGGCCATCTCAGTCCCCAGACCTCAACCCCATTGAAAACCTGTGGAGTGAGCTGAAGAGGAGAGTGCAGAGGAGAGGAGTCAGGTCACTGGGTGATTTAGAGACATTGTGCAAAGAGGAATGGTGAAGATCCCTCTTTCTGTGTTCTCTAATCTTGTGAAACATTATAGGACAAGATTAAGTGCTGTTTTGTTGGCAAAAGGGGGTTGTACAACGTATTAAACATCAGGAGTGCTAATAATTGTGGATTTTTTTTCCACTGAATAAATGCACTTGAATTAAAGGTTGGAATTTCCTCTTTTTTCCATTGTGGTCCTATGTTATTTAGAACAAAACAGATTTTTTTAGAAGCTAAAGAACACATTTTAACCAGGGTGCCAATAATTATGGAGGGCACTGTATATTAGTTGCTAAACACTCACAGTCCACTTTATTGGTCAGACTTTCCTGTGTTAGACATCAGCTAGGTTCTATTATGCATGAAAATCCAAGAAGATCATCAGTCTGGCAACAGCAATAATGCAACAGCCAAAATCACTGAGCTTGCGTTTTTTCCTCATGCAGATGGATAATGTGAACATTATCCGAAGCTGCTGGCCTGTATCTGCATAATTTTACGCATTGCACTGCTGCACATGATTGGCTGATAAGATAATTGTATGAATGAGTTGTTGTACAGGTGTTCTTAAAAATGAGTGATGAATGAATGAGCAAATAGTTGGTTTGTCATGCTTGTCAAACTGAACACTGGTTCTGTCTGATTCTTAAGACCTCAAGTGCTTCCTACTTTTTTAAATTTGAAGTCAAAAAGTACACTGCAAAATTCCCAGTGTTGATTTAACACCCCAAGTGTTTATATATGACCTAATGGTCACAAATGTACTCTGAATGTGTTAAATCAACACTCTGGGTGTTCATTCAATACTAAGGATTTTGCTGTGTAGGAAGCAGTTGAGGTCTTAAGCATATTTTCTAGATATTGGGAATTAATATTTGTCAAAATGTGAAAAGTTATGGTTTTAACTACCATTTTGATTTTTAATTACAAAATAAGCCATAAAAAGACTTGATAGCTCATGAGCCGGTTCTCATTCTTCATCTTATACAGCAGGCCTGGCGACACTTAAAAGACAGGCAATTACAAAGACTTCTTTTGCTATTTCTTTTTCTTCTTTTTCTCCTCTTCAGATAAGAGTCGTGTTCATATCTGGTTGGCAGACTGCATCTGTCATATGAGCCCTCAGGCAGCGAGCGTGCGTGAGAGGTCAAAGATATAAACTGCCCCAAGTCTCTAAGCATTCAACTGAAAGAGTTCAAGAGTTTCTTTTTTTTCCCCTTTATGTTACACTCTTAGTCATTGCTTCATAAAACATATTCACTATATTTTTGACTAAAATATAGGTTGCCTTCTGGCATTCCTCACTGTTTTATTCTGTTCCTGCCTAATAAGTGCTAGGATAAATAATAATAAATAATATGTTCGTGGAGGTTTCTGCTGCCTTCTGACAGACAAGCAATCATCTCCTTTCTTCCCATTTTTTTTCATCTTTTTTCTTTATCTTTCCTTCAGTGTCCCACTCCAAACAAACAAACAAAGAAAAAAAAAACTATTTTCAGAAAATATTTTCTCCATTTAGACCAATTCTGGGAAACTACATCAGACAGCTTGGAGGAGCATTGTGTCATCGGATCAATTCCAATGTCAATCAACTATGACGATGAAATCTTAGTAAATAAGAAGATAAAGCATGACCACATACGTGATACTGGGGAAAAATAAGGAAAATATGTAATTTCCTTTTTTCAAGTAAAGTAACAAATATTACATTGTAATGTCTCTCTCTCTCTCTCTCTCTCTCTCTCTCACACACACGCACGCACACACACACACACACACACACACACACACACACACACACACACACACACACACACACACACACACACACACACACACACACACACACACACATAAAAAGCAATTTATTCTTGTTCCAGTTGTATTATAGTTCATTATTCTGATCTTTGGGATCTATTCAAACAACACACTGTATGAATCAGTGAGGAAGACAACAAAGGTTACTGTTGGTATTCTGGGTTTAGCCAATACTGCCTCACCATAGACATTGCTGTGACATTTAGTCGCTCATTGCTTCCTTTGAGCTGAAAGCACACCGGGCTGCTTTGTTATCCCTGTAGATGTAAAACCTATAATGGGAGTGCAGCAGCCACTGAGGTAGAGATATTGTTTTGGTTGTGTGTGTGTGTGTATGTATGTATATAAAAGGGGGAGCACGATGGCTTAGTTGTTAACACTCTCTCCAGGGCCCGGGTTTGATTCCAGGCCAGGTTAAATTCTTGCTTCTGTGTGCATGGAGTTTGTGTCTTCTTCCTGTGCTCGGCGGGTTTCCTCTGGGTTTCCTCCCACATCCACAGACCTGCAGATTAAGCTAATTTAGTGTTCCCAAATTGCCCATAGTGTGTGAACGAGGGTGTGTATGTGTGCTCTGAGATGAATTGGCACCCTGTCTAGGGTGTACTCCGCCTTGTGCCCTAAGTTTTCTGGCATAGGCTCCAGGCCCCCTGCAACCCTGTATATAGGATTAAGTGGTATAGATGATGAGAAGAGAGTGAAATGACGCATCATTTCATGATCATTTAAAAAATTAATTGTAAACAATATATATTGCCTGGATGTCAGGATAATAGATTTACAGGTCTAGTCCTGAAGGACAGGGGGTAGAAAAAAAGATGAAAGGAAGAGAAAAAAAACTAAAACTTGCTACAAAATGAAAAGCACTCCCATAGCTGCGACAAAATTCATATTTACAACTGGTTGTTACTGAAGCCTAACTAAACTACAAGTATCACTGTTATTTGCAGCCAAAAGCAATGTTATTGAAAAAATTTAACTGTCAGAAAGCTAATCCTTGTATATGGATGGTTGGTCATAGCCATGAGTTTCAATACATCAATTCCCGTTTATGTAAGAAATCCTTGTCAGAATAAGTTCCATTAAGTATTTACACTTTTTTTTAAACTCATTTTTAAATATGTATGAGCCCTTTAAAAGCTATACTAGGTTTAAATACATACAAAAAGAAATGAGCTGTAAGATGAATTCAGCTAATTACATTTTATTGAAATTTATTAGATCACCATAACTTATAGAGCAGTAATAGAGTACTGTACTATGCTTTACAAGCTTTATTAAGCTTTGTTCATCTAAGGAAGATGAACATATGCTAGGATTCAGCTTCAAATGCACCTCATATGTTCACAATGCCCAGGCTGTACTGTAGCTCACAAAATGTTAAATTGCACTTGAAAACTATCTATGATTTTCATGAGGTAAAAATTGTGTAAAGTAGACATTACATATGCTGAATCATTACAGTAGAAATTACATACACTGTCAAAAAGCCCAACATTAAACAGTGTTGAATTATCAATTAATTATCTTCCAGAATAATACAATGTGTTAATAACTGAGGTTTTTGTTGAATAATGAAAATAGTATGCATGGTATAAATATGGCCATAGCATAATAAACAGGTTTAATATAAGCAATGAATTGCATTCTATGTCTGGTCTCTAAATTGGTTATTGGAGTGAAAAGATGGGTGATGACATAATAACAAAACAACTGATGTGATTTTCAGATAGATTTATAATGATATGGTTACTGACAAGACAATAATGCTCTAGTGTTGAGGTTTAATCCCCCTGCGTTGCGGGTTATTTTAGCCAGCATAGTTGAATTAGAGTAAATAAGGCTCTGTGTTCTGAGAGATGGCTTTGCTGTCGGTTTTGCTTCCCGTTTTCCCTCTAGTGGCAAAATCCTTGATAATTGGTCATAAGGGAGAGCGTTGACCTTTGCTAAGGCAAATGACTTTGCAGGTCCCTCTGCAATTTGACACAATGTCCAGTGCCATCTGCTGCATTTATCTGTGTGTGTGTGTGTGTGTGTGTGTGTGTGTGTGTGTGTGTGTGTGTGTGTGTGTGTGTGTGTGTGTGTGTGTGTGTGTGTGTGTGTGTAAACATTCAGCAAATTATGAGCAGTACACAAGTCAGCAGTTCTATTGCCAAGACTGGTAGAGTGATTCCCCCAGAGCACACAGCATCACAGTGTTAGCCTCCAATGCCAAAGATGATAACATAATATCCACCATGTCCTTATAGTTTGTGTGCATACGACTTTAGTAAGGTTACTGTATTTAAGTCATATCACATGCTTTGTTAGGCTACTTGCTTGGCAAGTACTTATGATTTAAAATAGCTAAGCAAAAGTTTAAGTAACCTAGTGAAAAAGTATAGAGCTATAAAACATACTACTGTCTGGAATCAAAAGAGACAGGGATGAAACAGCAGTCAGTTTTTAATTATCGGCATGACATGAATAAACACAAAGTACCCAGAAACAGGAAGAGGAGCAAGGGCTAGGAACATGAAAATGAGCTAACTGCTAAAGCTAAATAATTCGCAAACACTTGGCAAACACGACAGATGGCTCAGCCGCAAAAGAAGGTGCCGCAGGCTAATGGAGAAAGTGCAGTATCAGGATCCCCATGCCCGCCATAGACATGTTACTGCTACCCCAGCACTGGTTTCATTGCAGCTCCCTGTGCAAATTCCTCCTGGATGGACACTTTTATGGGCCTCCTGATGTATACCAATCCTGAGGAAATAAGGTGAATCAGCTTATGTGTGCATGCAGATAGGTGGAATTCATGGCTTACTAAAGACAACGCCACAGTCATGCACTCAGGTGAATTGCAAATTGTCAACATAAGAATCTCCACAGCCCAGCATGTGGTGGAGGTCAACGTTCCTACATCTCTAGGCCAGTTCCAGGTAGATGCCAATGTAGCGGATGTTAATATTCTCAATGTTTAATTAATATTATAATATTGATGTATTCCACTAAAATCCCTTCTCATCTGTATGTTTATTTTGTTTATTCTTGTATCTGAAAATGTTTTCGATCTGTTTCAACTATAATAGTTGTGTTATAGTGGTAGTTTGACGTTTAACATGCAGTGACGTCATTTCCGGTCAGCCCGCGCTGCTTCCTCAGACCGCCCTTGAGCGTGCTGAAAGGAGGTAAGCTGATAGCGGCGCCGATTTCTTAAAATGTTTAAAAGTTATAAAAGTTAGATTAAGTGTGTGATATATAAAAATATTACTGACAAAGGTGTTCGACATCGGTTGGAAAATGTTTTGTGCATGGATGGATGTTTTTTTTGTAGTCTACTACTGATAACAGCAATGTTAGTCTGTGAGCTTCCAGAAAAGTGCTAGCGCTGGCTAGTTAATTTATTGGTTCTCAATTTCTACAGATCTACGAAGTAGGGGAGAACAAATGCACAGAACCCAATGCTGTATTCTGTTTATTCCATGCAGTTATGCCAATAAACTCTCCAGACCTGCAACAAATCCTGTCTCCAGTGAATTGACGATAACACAACGCAGATCGTAACAGCGGTGCAGAGCAGACCGGTTACACCAACATGAGGACTTAAAGAGGTGGACAGGGTGGCCTCTAATCCCCAGTTACAACTGGAAGCCAAGGAGGTCAAATAATATACATTATTTATTACAAATAAATAATGTACAGTATAATGTAACAAATCAAGCATTATCACAAGCTTTGTTAGGCAAGTTGCTTTGCAAGATACAAAGTACTTATGATTTAAAATAACTAAGCTAAAGTTCAAATAACCTGTATAAATATTGAAAAAGTGTAGAACTATACAACATACTACTATCAGGAATCAACAGAGACAAGGATGAAACAACAACAACAAAAAAAAAGTAAACACAAAGTAACCAGAAACAGGAGCAAGGGCAAGAAACACGAAAATTAGCTAACTGCTAAAGTTAAATATAAATAAATAATGTACATTATTTATTGCAACTAATTGATATTATTTAGCTCTATTCTGTTATCATTCTGTTTGGTATGTTATTCATTTTGTCTTTGTCCAGCTGTTAGGTGCTTAAGTTTTAGTTTAGATTTAGTTAGCTCCTGATCGTAGTGTTTATTAGTTATTAGTTGAGTACCTCTTCATATATATATGAAGTATCTAACAAAAATATAATTTTCAAATTGAGTAAGGTCAACATGAGATTACTGTAACTATAAAACCTGTAATATGCCAATCATTAAAAAGAAATCAAAAGATCCACAGAGGCCTCACTCCATTCATCTTGCATTAGTTTGTTTCTAAAAACATTTATCTAGCGGGTTAATGTTACTAATCAAAATAACAAGAAGTTAAATAGCTCTGTTCAGGCATCTGCTGAAATATAGGCTTGTAATTGAATATTGGCTGTTGCTTACCATTTCATGTAAACAGTTCATTTGACATTGACAAACACAAAAAAAGGTGCTAACAAGTAACACTATCATGTTTCATAACATATTCAGCTAGGTAACCAACAACTATAACAAAAACATAAAATAAGCAATTCGCCTTTATGAGAGGTTTTAAATTAATGTTTAATATATTACTTTTCCATTTACACTTGGTCAAACAAAGTGTAACAATTGTTATGAAAATCTTTAATGCTTATAAATGTTTATAAATATTACCATGGCATTAGTGACTCAGTGGTACCATGTGGAAGGCCCAGGTTCGATGCCCAACCAATGCCCAAACCCCAGCCACTGGATGCAGTACTGGTCCCAAGCCCAGATAAAACTTAAGGGTTTTGTAAGGATGGGCATCTGGCGTAGAATCTGAGCCAAGTTGTTGCGCGGATTAGTTGATCCGCTGTGGGGTCCACCACAACAGGAGCATCCAAAAGACTAACAAAAAAACATGGATGTTAAATACCATTTATTTTAATCTCTAGAAAAATCTATTACCAGTGCTGTATTGCATTATATTAACCGCATTCATGAAAATGTATTCACTCATTCTGAAATTAATGCTAAATGGAAATTAATGCTAAAGTAGTACACCACTACCTGGTAAAAAAAAAAAAAAAAATAGGAAAATAAATTGGAAAATAAATAGTAAGCTCCTGCTACACAACTATAGTATGTTAAGCATATAGTGAACACTAATTGTAGGGAGTTACTCCATAGACTTATCACAATATGGAACATACCTGTATCTTACAAAATCAGATTTATATGTTATACCTATTAGAGATGTGCATTACAGACTTTGATTCAGAATCCATGTGAAACCATTTTGTGCAACTTCCCAATATTCAATGTGGGGTTTATTTTATGATGTTTCTTGGTTTCTGTTTGCGTTTGCCTATAGCTCTCAATCTCTTCCATGTGTTTATTAGTGTGAGTTACTCTTTTGCTGCCAATACTGGTGTGAAATGGAGGCACTGCAGTGACTCCCATCCTTTACCAACATGAGGCACAAACTGTTCTTAATCAGAGGTTTCATCACTGCAGTAGCACATTCAGGCCATTAGAGCAGAGTCTGATTACACTCTGAATGAATCATCCAATGATTGTACCAAACTGCTCACCAGAGGCATGCCAAATTTCTCTCAAAACAAAACAAGCTCAATATCCTGTGCAAACCGGAATTTCTCAAATGACCAAAATGCTTTGACGCGACTGAAGGGCTGCCTGTAATATTATAGCATTGGTAGTGGCTAATACAGGCATTTTCAGCATTAACAGAGTATAGAGTATGTTTATTCAGAAAGTAATTGCACATATATCTGCCAGTTTAGGTAACAAGATTGGGTTTTGTTTTGGTAATGGTTTGTGCAGATGAAAATGAACACTTTCTATCTCTGTGTGTACAGTGAAACAGCAATAGCTAGAGGTCTACATCTTCACATAACCTGTGCGTCTCTGCATTGACTGTGCCTCATGCTTTTTGCTATGGCTCACATTTTGGCACCTCAAAAAGGCTCCAAAAAAGGCCCATAAAGCAGCACTCCAAGCATAAATTAAAATTTCAGCCTCAAACTGCAAAAGCCAAGTGATAGGATTACATTTTAAATAGGCACTCAGCAAAAAGGAGGAAGAAGGACAAAAAAATTAAAAAGGGTAAGAAGAACTGAAATATGTCCTTAATCTTCATGTAGTGAGGACATGCAATGTTGTATTGTGCAAAGATTGTTTAAGTTATGTAGCCTCTTGAAAGTTTATTGAAAAAATGAGACATAGAATGTTTAATATCACTGACAGCAGTAAATGCAAATCCCTTTAATGAATATCATTCAAGAGGCTTCAGGCAAATTTGGGCCGAATACTGTGGAAAAAGTATTGAGGGGTAAATACTCACCAATTAAATATATTTAGTAATGTATTCTATTATTATTATTATTATTATTATTATTATTATTATTATTATTATTAATCAATATAATCAATAATCAATTTGCCTAGGAACATTGGACTATGAATACTTCCCTCTCCTGGGGGATTTCTCTTGCAGTTTCTTACAGCGCCAGGTTGTCAGCTCAACACCTGATTGTATCCGAGCAGTTACCGGTGACTGTTACTATACATGAAAGAAATTCTTTCTGTTTTAAATATATCCTAAAACTGTACCAAATAAAAATTATGCCAAATCCAAGTTTGGATTTTAATTATAATTAATACATTGCTTTGATCTAAACTATGACACACTGTAAACCCTAATGCTCAAAGTAATTAAACACATTGAGTACTGTTAACTTAAATAATTGCAATTAGGTCAAATTAATAGACCTTTTTGAGTATTCAGAACTTTTTGGCATTTATGAGTTTTTATGTAATCGTAAGTACTTAAGTAACAATAACTGTCACCTTAAACATCCACCAATGTAAAATCTATAGAGCACTGGTGGTGCTGTGCCATGCGGAAGGCCTGGGTTTGATTACCGGGCCGGATTGTCTGCAAAAATTTATTTGATTTGCACAAGTTCAACAAACTCAAAAAATTATAGTTCTGTTTACTTAAAATTGGAAACATCATTACTTAATTGATTACCTCAAATATTTGGAGTTTTGCCAACTTAATCGGGTTTACAGTGCACTTGAAGTCATGAAAAAAAAAACCTGTAAGTTCTCAAATCCTATTAACCCATAAAACTCAAGCAGCATGAACATGTTATATGTATCTGTGCTATTTCTTTGCCTATGTCACTTTTTTTTTATTTCAGCATGTTTGTATAGTTGGTTAAAATAAAATAATATTAAATTTATCATATTGCCTTGGTTGTGCTAAAAACCAGGATATGTCATGCTAGAGTAGATTGCCCAACAGAATATTTTAAAGAGCAGTAGAAAAGTCTGCCCGAAAATGTGTTATCTCTCTTAGGCGCCCATTGACAGCAAGCGACAGAGCTCATGAATGTGTCGAGCTCAAACTGTAAATACATATATGTAATTATTCGTCATTTTCTTCTCTCCTTCAATGATGATTCTTTTTTGACTGCACTTTCTCCATTATTATTATTATTATTAAGATTAGTAGGAGTAGGAGTAGTAGTAGTGCTGTGAATTTATTGTTATTATTATTATTATAACGCACCCATGCGTGTGTGCAAAAAGACGAAGTACAACAAATAATAATAATAATATATACAAAAGTGTATAAATAATAATACAAAAGTGTATGATAAGTTAGCCTAAAACAATATTGATTTACTGTGTATATGCGCATTAAATATACACTAAACAATAAACACTGCCTGTTGCAAAATGAAAGTGAGTTGTGTGTGCGCGCTTTTTGATCAAAAGGCTGATAAACGCGCGTGCAGATATGAGCATATCTATCGATAAAACTGCAGACCTACTTCACCAGAAATGTAACAAACACAAAAATATATGCTATGCAGAATCCCTGGGCTTTGACTGCGCTTTCTCCATTCATTATTATTATTAGTAGTACACTCTAAAAAATGCTGGGTTTTTGTAAACACGTCTTTGGGTTGTTTATGCTGGGTCAAAATTTTGGGTTATTTCGGGTACTTTAATCACACTGTTGTGTTGCGTTTGCTATGAATACTAAAAGTGCTACATGATTAAACTCGGAAAATGGAAAAAGAAATGTCTCTGTTTCCTCCCTAGAACTTTTGTCTGCATCACAAACTGAAGCTCAGCACATCTTCTTTCCTTGTTTTAATCTGTAATATTTAAGTGAAATATATTTTGCGTATAGGCCTAAATATTCATTTTTATTTATGGACAAGCATATTATGTTTTATCTAGAAGTGCTGCAATTTTCGTTGGTTTCAAAACACAATATTTTCGGAGATTTTAGCTCTGAGCTCATGTACCCGCCCAACACAGCAACACCTCAGATTTCTAAAAACTACTGCTGGTTAACTTTCACTGCAGTGGTTAACAGCAGATTAATTTCATTTGGGTATTTCTAAAAGGCAATCTACTGTATTTACATTATGTAAAGTTGTGTACATTTTGGGACTTTTTACTTAATAAAATGGAATGTGTCAACCCAGCAAGAGTATTAATTTACCCACTAGTTGGGTCAAATAAAATAACCCAGCACCTAAACATTTAACCCAGCAGTTTTTAGAGTGTAACATAAAAAAATATTCCATTTGTAAAATAGCATAACGAAATCATAGGTTGTGCATAGAGTTATTCAATTCAATTCAATTCAATTCAATTCAATTTTATATGTAAAGCGCTTTTAACAATTGACATTGTCGCAAAGCAGCTTTACACAAGCAAAAGAATTACGTTTGTATGAAATGTAAATGTGTATGAATCAAAATGATAAAATTGTCCCTGATGAGCAAGCCAAGGGCGACGGAGTCAAGGAAAAACTCCCTGAGATGGTAATAGGAAGAAACCTTGAAAGGAACCAGACTCAACAGGGAACCCATCCTCATTTGGGTGAAAACAGATAGCAGGGATTGATCTGCATAATACTGTGTAAGACTGGAAGTTCAGTATAACAGGAGATGTGTTTAAATTAAATGAGTCCAGTTTGTTCCTGGAGGCTCAGGTAGACTGTAGGAAATTCCAGTCCTGAACTATCGAGCGACTGAAGTCACAGGTCCCCAGAGAACAGCTGTCTGCATCAGTCGAGGACAGGACCATCTTCGTGGAAAAGTAGAACCATCCCCAGCCACCACACGCATCCCAGGCAGACCACACGGGGGATCCATGCGACAAGATCTCCAACCAGAAGCAGGACTCCAGGACGAGTTAGATAGATCCAGAGGGCAGAAGGGTCTGGATCACTGGCAGCTCAGGAGCGACATGTATAGCTCTACAGAGAGACAGGGAGAGGGAAAAGGAGAGAGGAAGAGATGAGAGAGCAGAAGAGGAGAGAGCAGAAGAGATGGAGAGATAGCAGTTAGGTATGGTCACAGTCAAACAATGTTTTATATTAATATAAATAAATAAAACATATATTAGTAAAACATATAAAAATATATTTAGTGCAAAGCGCAAGCAGGGACTCCGGCAGGACTAACTATAACAGCATAACTAAAAGGGAGAGCCAGAAGGAAACACAGACATGAGGGCTCCCTGAGATGTAAAGCAACCAATCACCTCACCGTCAACAAACCTGAGTGATCAATGAGAGTGAGGAAGACAGCATCTAAACATACCAGTTCACCATAATACTCTATGCCCCCCAGATCTGCTCCTTTATCTGTGTAGATAAGAGAGGGATGATGTGCTCTTATCTTCTGGTTCTAGTGAGAACTCTCGCTGCTGCATTCTGTACTAACTAAAGCTTGTTTATACACCTAGTTGAACAACCAGACAGTAAGGCATTACAATAGTCCAACTTAGAGGTGATAAAAGCATGAACTAGTTTTTCTGCGTCATTTAATTTTATTTCTTATCTTGGCAATATTTCTGAGGTGAAAGAATGCTATCTGGTAATATTATCTACATGTGCTTCAAATGAAGGCTGGAATCTATAAGCACACCAAGGTCTTTTACTGTTGCATTTGATGGAACAGAAAGGCCATCTAAAGTTACAGTGTGATCACTTCTAGCTGCTTGTGGTCCTATGATTAGAACTTCTGTCTTATCAGGATTAAGCAGAAGAAAATTAATTAACATCCAATCTCTTATGTCCTGCACACATTTCTCAATTTTAGTAAGCTGTTTATTTCTCATCTGGTTTTTCTGAGATAACTGTGTGTCATCAGCATAGCAATGAAAGCTAATACCATGCTTACAAATTATGTTGCGCAGAGAAAAAAGCAGTGGGCCTAAAACTGAACCCTGTGGAACACCAAACTCCACTTGAGAACATGAGGAATGGTCACCATTTAAATCTATTGATAACGATCAGTCAAATAGGATTTGATTCATCCAGCACTTCCCAACACTTTTGGGACATTGTCCAGAAGACAATGATCAACATCCTCCACAAGAAGGGTAAACTACAAAAGGTGATGTATTGAAATATATTCAGGGAAAGGTGACTGGAAGGAAAAAATGTGTGGTAGGAAAAGGTGTACAAGCAACTGGGACGACAGCAGGCTTAAGAAATTTGTCAAGCAAAACCGATTCAAGTTCTTAGGAAAGCTTCCCAAGGAGTGGAGCCAGTGCAGCAAGAGCCACCATACACAAAAGAAATGGGCCCCAACACTTGCATTCTTAATATCAAGCCAATCATGAACCAGAAACATCAAAAGCATCTTACTTGGGCTAAGGAGAAAAAGGACTGCACCACAAATATATAGCAGTACAAAGTACTCTTTTTAGATGAAAGTTAATTTTCTACTTTATTTGGAAATCAAGGCGGCATGGATTTTAATCCAAGTTGCTTGAAGTTCAGTGTAAATTTTCAATAGTCAGTGACGATTTGGGGTACCATTGTCATCTGTTGGTATTGGTCTACTGTGGTTTGTGGTTGTCAAGAAAAATATAGGAAAGATCTGATTTAAAATATAGATGAGCTGAAGACTACTTTCAAAGGAATATTCAAAGCAAGTCTTCAATATTGCCTCTATATACTGTAAACACATACATTATGCATCTTTACTACTGTTAGAATTGAAGTTATCTATATTTATGATTTCTGACTACATTTCTTCTATGAAGTTATAGGTTTCAGCACAGTCATTTCACTCACTCACTCACTCATCATCTATACCGCTTAATCCTGTATTCAGGGTCACGGGGGGCCTGGAGCCTATCCCAGTAGACTTAGGGCACATGGCAGGGTACACCCTGGACAGGGTGCCAATCCATCACAGGGCACAGACAGACACACATACATACACTCACTCATTCACACACTACGGGCAATTTGGGAACGCCAATTAGCCTAACCTACATGTCTTTGGACTGTGGGAGGAAACCTGAGTACCCAGAGGAAACCCACCCTGAAGGGAATCGAGCCTGGCCGGGGATCGAACCCAGACCCTGGCGGTGTAAGGCGACAGTGCTAAGCACTACACCACCGTGCTGCCCCCAGTCATTTCAAATTTCCTTAATTGTTTTTGGTGGTTTGGTGTTTAAGCTATTTTGGACTTTTTTTTAAAGCAAAAAGGTCTAATTTTAATTTTGTTTCATGAATGAATGTTCATTGTTCTGTATAGTATTTTTTAAATGTACAAATATTGAATAAAATTATTTTTAAAGGCACCCGCGCTCTCAAGTACTTAATCAATGTGCAAGACATTTGCACAGTACTGTAGCTTTAATTTTACTGAGCATCCTGAAAAACCATTCAGAGTTCTTCTGAGGACTTTGACTGTCACACCTGATTCATTTATTGCAAGCAAAACCCAGCAGATAATTGTCTGGTTTAATGGGTGCATTTAAGTGCTGGTGAATTACAAACCGTGCTTGACACAGGCCCTCCAGGTATAGATTTGAAGAGCCCTGATGTATAGCAGCATAACTGTTTTCAGAATACTGGTACTTTAAAAGCTAATAAAGGACTGAATACAGATATTCCTACTTTAGGTTTTATTATCAATTATTATGAATACCTTATGACAAAGTGACTCAATGTAACGAAAACATTCTGTGATTTTAACTCCATGTATATGATAACTCTCAGTATTAATACATAAGGTCATGTAGTTAGCTTATCGAAGAACAGTTCAGACTCTTGTAAAAGGTATATTAGCTACATATTTATAGTTCCAGCATTTCTATGTAATTGCAACTTAAATCATTATTTATGATAATGAGAAATAAATAATTTAATAATTAAGTTAATACAGTGATGCAGATCACTGGATAACGTAATAATAATGTAAGCAAATAGGCCCATTAACTGTAATATATATTCATGCAATGTACACCTAAGCTAAAAAAATATATAAATAAATGATAACCATATGGATATAACTAAGCAAATAGTCAAGAGACCTCCATTTGATAAATACAGCAGTGATTAATATGGTTCAGCTAGCCACAAGTAACTGTTGTAGTGAGTAGCTTCTTATTTCTTAAGCAACCATGCCAGAAGACATTGAATTATTTTCCTTCATCAAGAAAAGTTTATACAGTATATATCCATACTGTACAAACCTTTTTTTTTTAATGTATATTCTAAAGTATAAATGATAGATTGGGAGGTTTCAGCAAGCATTTCTAGCACTATTTCTGGAGCTATCTGGAGAATATCTGTGCTACTGACAATATTTGCTCAGTCTGTGGTGACATAGCATTATACTTTCATTAATATTTATGGTGGCAGATCCTTGTTTCTGAACCACAGAAAATGCTGTGAAATAAATATCAACAAGAATTAGGCCCTTGTTGCCTTTGTGGAGCTTTATTCTGCATGCTGTGCACACTTTTCCCATCCCACATACACATCTCAAAAACACATAGCACAAGACAAGAGACAAAATGCAAATGTTCACACTCAACATGTACTCTGTATGTTAAATCTACTGGATAAATGCTATTAACCTGCAATAGAAGACTGCAAGTAGTACTGTTTCAAAACAGAAGTTCTTAGTGTTGCCTTCAGAATGCAATCCACCCACTAAGTCAAACGCCACAAAATTACTATTGGCCTGGTCATGACTGCCTTATCCAGCAAGACTTGTTCTCACTTCCTGGAAAACAAACAAAAAAAGTGTTTGGCCTTTGAATCTTAATATTTATACTGTAGTCTAGTGTGCAGTCAGCTAATGAAATTGCAATCTGTGCTAAAGAAGTCTGTCTGGACCTTTTACAAGCTCAGAACAGGGCTGGCTTTGAAGGTTGGACTGCAAGTTAAATTACATCCCCAGTTTAGTGGCTGTCTCCTTTTGCACTTACAAGAAATATTGGGTGCCCTTTAGAAACTCAACATGTGGTGCGTATGCTAGGTGATGAAGGAAAAAGTGAGAGAGGGAGAGTGAAAACTGAGTGTCAGAGTCAATTGGAAATTACCATGTAACACACTCTGCTTTTAGTAGAGGTTGGTTACCAGGGTAATTGGTTGAATATGTACCATCAATAATGTCAGGCCATTCATATTATTTACTTTAATAAAAAAAAATAATAAAAGGGTTTTGGCTTTGTTGATATTTCTGCTAAGCATTTTAGCTAAACTGTATAATCATGCCTTTCATGTGAGCCATTACATCTGGTAGCAGTGCATCTAATTAAAATCCAAAAAGGAATATAAAACCCCACCAAAATGATGCATCACCTTAATTGCTAATCACACAATTGTAAATTTGCTTGAGCTCTAAGAATAAGGGGCAACACATTATCTGAATGGTCTATTTTAGACCATCTATAAACAGGCAGCTAGAATCTGTCTACAACCTATCATAAAACTCTGGATAAGGGACTAATATGGCTGAATGGACATAATACAAAATCAAGACCCAATATCTATTGAAATTTAACCACTGCTATTGTTGCCAAATTTTCAATAAAACTTAGCAGTTTTCAACAATTTTCAAATGACTCATAGAAAACCATTTGTCCTATACAGTAGCTAGGGGAAGTTGGCATTTCAGTCCTGATGATGCCTTTTTTCATCTTTGGTCAGGAGAATAAAAAGCAAACCTGGCTGAGCTATCAGTCAGGAAGGATGGCATACTGTCCATTTCCCTGTCAGTCATGGAGTAAGTATACAATCATCTTCTTTTGAGAGTATGTGGAAAAGTATTTGGAAAAGGGCAGATGACTCTTTTCTCTGTGTGTGTTACCCTACACTGTGATGAAGCAAGAGAAGTAGTTTGAAAAAGGTGAGGTAGCTGGTTTCATGTGTCTCAGAGGAACCACATGCCAGCCCTCACCCAGTCATTTCTTTTTTTTTTAAACAAACCAAAATGTCAGTTCATTATGTTATAGAAGGTGATACAATTAATCTTATCTTCTTTCTATAGAAATTAACAATCTTTATTATATTTATTATATTTCAAACATCCAGTAGCAGGAACAGTAACACAATAGAAATGAAATTACAGCTGCAAACCATCAATCATGTAAAGCATACAGTCAATAAATAAATAAATAAATAAGTAAATAAATAAATTAATTAATTAATTCTATAAGGTGGAGAGAAACATGGAGACCAAGTTCCACAGTGCCGTTTATTTACAAGTGTGCAAAGAACAGCATCTTCCTTATGCAATGCAGAAGCTATCTGAAGTCTCAGTGGCTCTACGAGGCCACCCAGAGCCTAGGTGATGGTCTCATGGTCAAGGCATAAAACGTTGAGCAGGGAAGGAGTGTGACACAGAACAGGAGGCGCTTTAGAGGCAAAGGTAGAAGGGCGTGATCGAGGGTCTGTGGCAGGCGATTGAAGGTGATTTTTAAACCTGGTAGCTCTAAATGAACTTAGCACTGCTCTGCAGCAGGGATTAAGTTTTGGTCTTGCTTTCTTGAGATCATGGTGCTTGGTGTGCACTACAGCATAACAAAAGAATACTGGCCACCACTGATTGGTGGAACATCTGTAGGAGCATGTTGTATATGCTACATGAGCTTAGTTTTCTCAAAAAGAACATCAGATTTTTGTTGTATGAATATTTTCCTTTTGTTGACCAGTCCAGTTTGTCGTCCAACAGTAGTCTTGGTATTTGTATGTTTTCACCAACGTAATGTTAACTCTCTTAATGATGGCCAGTTGTAGTGTGGACTAAGTCAGACAAAAGTTTATCACTATCTCCTTGGTCTTACAGGAGGTAATCTACAGATGTGCAGATGTTATCCAGATCAGGTGCCTCCTCAGTCCATTTTTGATCTGATCAGCTGTAATAATTGGGGGAAGGAAGGGCATGGTACATAATATAGGGTAGTGCATGATGTGGGAATAGAGACTGTGGTTGAGGATTATAAATTATAAATTAGCTGATTTGCTTCACTGGACATCTTGCAGAACCAGCCACAGTCCTTCAGAGGTCTCTGTCACACCTGGTTCTTTTTTCATGCATGCAAAACCCAAAAAGCTTTCTTTTAGTATTTTTTGTTTGAAAATTGTGTTTTACATAATATACCACTTTCTTTTCTGGGCTACATACTTGTTTTAAATGTTTTCCTCTAGGCACAAGATACTGTACATGTTTGCATGGGAAGATCCATCTTTCACCCAGAATGTACATAGTGTTCTCATATACCACATAGAATTACATTTATACAGTGTCATGTATATTTTAGAGACCCTTCAGTCTCCTGTAATCCATTTGAATGAGACATGAATTAGCACTGTTTGAATGCTAGAACCTGCTGTGTGCTTGGTAGGCACAATTCAATATGTCTCATCCAGAAATGTGCCAATCAACACTATTAGCACTACAGGGCAACTTAGTAGGCATAGACTATGCTCACTAGAGGTGAAAAGCACAGGAAGTGATTACTGATTTTTTTTTTAAGTATTTTGACAAAATAATTGTTGATGGTTGTTGATGGTTGATGATTTATGTAGAAGAATACATTTAGAAATTTGATTGCAGTACTAATCTAAAGCTTGGATTAGTCATTGACCAATTTAATAGGAACACCTCTACCCCTTGTATATTCATGGAATTACCCAATTAAGACAATTTTTTTATTTGATAAATGTCTGATAATTGATTAAACTAATTTGATAATTGCCAGAAGGTGCAGATAAAAAAGGAGAATGCATTTTAGCTTATACTTTTTTCAATGTTGTTCTTCCCACATTGTTACAAATGTTGCAGTCAGAGCACATGGTCAGCCATGATATGGTGCCCATGAAGAACAGAGGGTTAACCCTCAAGTGATTAGGGGTGCTCTACCAGTAACTAGAAGACTTTATAATGATCTGATTTTTAGGAGTTTTTAAGAGCATCCTTCACCCAAAATGTACATGCAGAATGTGCATCTACCCAGAGTGTACTTTGCTCAATTGCCTAATAATAGCAGCTTGGAGGTGCTAAGGATTGTACCAATAAGCTTCTGATCAGTAACCCTCAGCCTTGGAATTACTGTCTCTAGATGTGTGTGAAAAGCCTTGACTGACCCAAGCAAAAATCTCCAAAACAAGCTGTCTTTCTCTTTAATGTTAACAATAGTTTAACAGCTACTGTTTGGCAAATTTAGGCTATCACAGTCACTGAATCTAAATCAACTCTCAGCCAGAAGTCCCAACTTGAACCTAACTCCACAGTGAAAAGTTTATCTAATATTGTGTTCTAAGAAATTGTTTGTGTTCCACAACTGTGTAAATTTTTTGATATTTCTTATGTGGGTAATCAAACATACAAAGCTATCTGACTGCTATCAAGCAATTTTATGACATTTGCTCAAGAAAGGTACCCATGAAGAAGTGTAAAAAAAAAAACAGATTTGCTACTATCTTGGACATCTGCATGATGTCTGCTTCATATTTTAAGTAAAAAAATAAATAATAAAAATAATAATTTTATTGTCAACAGGCATCTGTCTTTCTTGCAGCATCTCACTGCAAAGTTTGATAAATTTGACAACATATTGGGTAACAGCAGATTTGTAGATGAATACATGTGCAATGTTACTCCTTACTTAAGAAATGTCCAATGTCATCACATGGGATAAATCCTATCTGTAAACTAATTCACAAAGCATATCTAACTATTTCTGAATAAAAAGGGAAAAACTCTATCTACAAACAACTTCTTCATATCTCTGACCAATAGACTGCTAAAATGCAACATGACTCTGCTTGGTACTACGTATGTAATAATGATGGGAGCTTCCATTTCTGTTTAAAAATACATCAAGAAGAAAGGAATTCCCCACACAAGTGTTTAGAACTGGATGTACCATGCTGACAGGGTATAAGCTCCCAAATATAAGAGATCTGGCTGCATCGCATGCATGCTCCAAAACATGTAAAGTAGCTACAGTCAAATATAAGTCCACACACATTCACAGATTACATGTGTTAAATTGGTGTCATAATATGTCCTGATATGTAAATATTTATTTTCATCAGAACTTTGTCATTCTTACAAAAAAGGCAGCAAAAACATACAAAGATTAAAAAATCTGTGTTAAAAGCAAGCTTCTGTTTGAAATGTGTTCCTTCACTTTAATATAACCATAATAACAGAGGAGTGTGTACAGTGCAATAGGCACAAAAGTTGGAAGGAGGGACCGTGGTGTGTGGCATCTGCTAGCACCTGCATGTACTTATAAACAAGAAATGACATATTATTTTAAAACATACCCTATAATATACTTTATATTTGCATCATATTTAGCATCAAAGTTAAATTTCTGTACCTCTGCCCCCTCTAACTACCTTTACAATGATGATAATTATTTACCTTGCAATGCTTCTGATTTACTACACTGCCCTCACCTCATTTTTTCTCCAGGGCCTTTAAACTCTACATTACAATAGAGTCAGAAAAATCTATTCCTCAAGCACTAAGAATAAAAATATGCATGTATTATGTGTCAGAGCAGACATGGGAGTTCTGCATGAGAGCTGAATGGATGCTATATTGCACCAAGCCCTTGTAACATTAGGTAAAAAGTGAAAATGTGCTGTCTGTCCCAAACTCTGTTTAGGGCCTCATGGCTGACGTGTCTCCAAAGTGCTGACACTACCCTTTCCCATTTTTCTTTCTTCCTTCAATGCCTTTTAGAATTTTTACATTCCTGTCATCATCAGGATGTGGTTAACAAATGGGACAGAACAAATATAAATGTAATTTCTCTTTAATGTTTAAAGTTTCTCTTTAATAATAATAACAATAATAATAATAATAATAATAATAATAATAATAATAATAATAATTATTATTATTATTATTATTATTATTATTGTTGTTGTTATTATTATTATTATTATTATTATTATTATTATTATTATTATTATTATTATTATTATTGTTGTTGTTGTTGTTGTTGTAGTTGTTGTTGTTGTTGTTGTTGTTGTATTGTTTGACCAAGCAACAAGGATGAATCATTGAGCAATATGGGTCTGACCTCAAACCTCTGGGACCAAATATGGTCATGGTCTAAATAAACAGTCAACTCATGATCTTAACTTATGCATACCTCAAACATGAAGATTAGATGTTTGTTTTGTCTTCAGAGTGTCATTTGCCTCTGTCTTGTAGGCCTTTAAGTGTCTCATTTCTGTTTCATAAGGGCTATAATTGAGAAGAAAACAAGGCATGTTTACACAGCTGGGCTTAGGCAGTGAGAGCCAATGTGTTGTGGTGCTAATCACTTTTCCATAGGATCTGCTGTCATTTGGAAAAGGCTTATAACAGACTTTCTGACTGGCAGAGCTTTAGACTTTAAGCTGTTTTGCAAATTATGTTATTAATCGAGTCTAACAGATATAGTGGTCAATAATTGTCTATGAGCATTGTAAAGCTTGAACATTAGCAGGAACTAATCAACAGGGTAATGAGGTATTCCAATTTTGTGCTAAAATACAGACAAATAAATAGTTAAACACTGTAATATATCCAGGAGGTAAACTGTTGTTTTGGAATTGGTGGAGCCCTACTTTTGTCGTAACAATGTAAAAACAACACCGTTCATTTTGTCTTCTCTTATATGCATATTTCAATACTGAGCTCATGAAATGTTTCTGCTAATGGCTTGATATGGCATGAGTACAATTCTAAATAGTTTATTTTTCAGTTTATTTGTCAGGTTGAACAATTGGATCACACAATCATTAGCATTATCACCTGTATGTTATTCTATGATTTAAATTCCCATCATAACGCCAGGGCTCGGCTTCACTTGTCATTCATTTAAAAACATTCACTAAAAAACATTCACAGTATACAATATCCCTAAAACTTCTCTAAAATATACAAAATACATGTATACATGCATATACAAAATATAATCCCTAAAATTTACATATGCCTAAAACTTATGGATTTTCATGACATCTCGTAGTCTTAAATAGTGAAAAGCAGAAAATTGCATTTAAATATTCCAATACATTTTTACATGAAAGGAACCAAAAAAAAATTTTTTTTTGCATTAAATGTAATAATAAAGAAACAAAGAACAAAACAATAACTTGAAAATGTAAACCATATTGATCTTACTGACTGACATTCCTTCCCCTTGAGCAGTAAATGTTCCTTATTTTAAAACTAATATTTAATTATTATTAGACATGTATATATTTAATCCACAATTCATTCCAAAAGTTTGTTTACCTCCACAATATCTTATTTGATAATTTTATAACCTGGTTTATTATTAAGTAACTGAATGAATGCAGGGCTGAATGGTGGTTTAGTGGTTAGCATTGTAGCCTTGCACCTCCAGGGTCTGGGTTCGATTACCGGCCAGGTGTGATTCCTGTATCTGTGTGCTTGGAGTTTGCATGTTTCCCCATGCTTGGTGGGTTTCCTCCGGCTACACCGGTTTCCTCCCACAGTCCAAAGACATTTAGGTTAGGTTAATTGGTGTTCCCAAATTGCCCATAGAGTGTGAATGAGTGTGTGTGCCCTGCGATAGATTGCCACCCTGCCTCATGACCTAAGTCTCCTGGAATAGGCTCCAGGTCCCCCGTGACCCTGAATACAGGATAACGCGGTATAGACGGTGAGTGGGTGAGAGTGATATCATTGAAGATATTTGGGAAAAAATTATATTTTGGGGGATGTAAGATGAGTAATAGAACACATCAAGATGTTTTGGGAATTTTTGTCTGTTTGTTTGTTTGTGCAGGCATCAATTAAAAACTATTGAACAAATTTTAAAAGGTGTCTTTGGAATATTGGCTTTGTTTCAATGCAATTGGCCCACGGGAAGAGAAGATATGATAATTTTAAATTTAAACAGAAAATGCCCTTATATGATTAAAATAAAAATCGACCTTGAAAAATCGACTTTGAAAAACTCTTTAGTTCAGTAAAAAATTCAACAGATGGCGCTATACATTTTTAAATATCCACTTATGAGTGTGCAATTGAAATCTACTTAATAAACGCAATCTTACACCTTCGTTTCACACACTTCACATTAACATGTAAAAATTGTATTTACTTCCAAAATTCTACATATGGTGTTACATTGTGTACATTTTTTAAAAACATGCTTACAGTATGAGTGTGCAATTACATTCAAGTTGAATATGCTTCTAGTAATAATAATAATTTCTTGCCTTTATACATTTACAATGATTTTTTTAAATTATTATTTTGATCATTACATTTGCCTATGCTGAATCACTGTGGACATTTAGAGACCCATCTGATTGCACAATTAATTGATTAGCTTATAGCTTTTATTTACTGATGTAGCTATAGCTATTGATGTAGCTATGTAGTTATCTAATAACATGTCAGACAGACTGCATTAACCATAATGTTTAGTACTGGGTCCTTGCCAAACAGAGCCAAGGCAAACCTTAAAAACAGTCTACATAAAACAATTTCCACAGCATTTGGTGAAATATATATATATATATTTTTTTATTATTGTTTTATTATCTATTTTTCCTCAGAATTCATTCACACTAACATCTAGCTGTTTGCCCCAACAAAACACAACAAAACCTGAATAAGTTCACTAGCATACTGAAACAAATATCCTAAATATCTCTCTTTTTTAAGTCCTTTGTTAATAATGACTTACTCACTTCAGTCTACAAGTCTATGTTTCTGAACTCTGCCTGTTCTTATATCTGTATCTATATCTTAGACCACACGTGTACATTATAGTATACTGTATATACTCCCCCTTTTACCTAATTTACACAACGTCTGAATTTATTATGATTTTAACTTTTAAGTTTTGTATAGGTTATAATTTATAGGTTATTTGTATAGGGTTTTAACATTTTAACTAGCAACTTCTACCCAAAGTAAAGCAATTTCAACAAAAATGTTATGTTTAAAAATGTGATTTCTTCAGTTTAAAGTTTTTCCTGTATATGATAGCAAAGGACTTCATAGGACCATTCTTTGGTTTATTAATTGTACAGTATGTCAACAATCCCATGGCACCTGCCTGCACTACCATCTCTTTAACTCAAAACAAACCAACAAACTATCAAACAAACAAATAAACAAAGCCAATCATCTATTAAAATTGCACATCCTGCAAATATAGTGAAAATAGTCTCCGAGCTGCTGTAAAGGTTAAATGCAGGAGTTTTTACAAGACAGCTTGGTCCTAACCTGCTGTGCTCAGTACTCTTGTAGCCCCTCTCCTGGGGGCATTGCTAGGAGGGATTTTGACTTCCAGGCCTCCTGTTGCATCACTATGGTCCACATAGCTCTGCAAATTGCTCTCAGGGGGGCTTTGAGATAAAAAAGACACATGCCAGATATTTTCTCTTCTAGACACCTGTCCATTTCTTCTCTCCACTATCAATGGTTGCCAAACCAGGATTCAGCAGCCAGGATTCAGAACGCAATTAGGTAACAGCCAATTATATGTGGACAAACCTTACAAAGTTCAGAGAGCATAGCATTGCTGTAGCCTTACACTATAACTGTGTAAAGTAAAGGAAATGCCTGATCCTTTAGGTGCAGACATTTAGTACAGCTTAAAGTACTGTAAGTTGCACATTGAATAATGTTTTTCAGGCAGACATGGAAGACTTTTTTCTTTTTTTGTGTAGACCAAAGTTTCGGAAAGCCAGCACTTTTATTAAGAGATGAATTTATCTGTGGAAAAAAAAAGTAATTAGTGTGACATGTACATCTTGAACCACTGTACAGAAAGAAACCAGACAATTTCTCAAGTATGACTCTATTTCAGTCTTCAAACATGATGTGGAAGGAAGTATTAAGTATCAGATCATGGAAAGTGTTTCTGCTGATACTCACAGTTAGAGGACTGTGATTAGTCTAAGGGCAGTGTAGAACATACTTCAACAGATTTAGATAGATTTTAGTTGGGCTTAATTAAATTCAAATTTAAACTGGTGGTGTATAATATATTAAAATGTATACATTTGTGTAAACCAGATGATATAAACTTTTGTTTCTAAATAACTATACTGTGCACATCTGATTATTATTATTATTATTTTTTTTATTATTATTATTAAGTTTCAGGTACGTGTCACAAGCAGAGAGTGCGGGACGGAAGAGCCAGCGTGCGCTGAATGCAAGTCTGGTTAGTGGGGAATAATTGTGAAAGCCGAGAATTCAAATACAGTCCGTGATCCTCAATCGTGGTCATGAAACGTGAGCAAGGGTCAATATCCAGAAATCCGAAAAAGCAGTAATCCAAAATGTGAAACAAGAGCAAGGTCCATGAAACGAGAGCAAGGTCCATGAAACAGAACATGGGTCGAGATCCAAAAGTCAAGGCAGAGAAAAAGGTGGTGCCTTTTAGGAAACCCTCAGGGAGATGGTCTAGAGTCTTGTTTCTGGTGAATGTGTCGCATGAGTCCACGAAGTTCCTGACATCTTCCATGATAGATGGCCACCAGAAACATTGCTGTAGTAGGGATAGGTTGCTCCTGGGTAGCAGGCTAATCTTGAGCTGTGGCCCCAGTCCAGTACTTGGGCGTGGGTCGTGGGCACGAGACATTGAGGTGGTAGGATGGTGTCCAGGGTGGGTGTGTCCCGAGGGGTGGAGAACTGTTGAGAGAGTGTCGGGTTTAGCATTCTTGGAACCTGGGCGATAGGACAACGTGAAGTTGAATCTAGAAAAGAATAGGGACCAGCGTGCCTGGCGTCAATTGAGCCTCTTGGCTGACTTGAGATACTCTAGGTCCTGTGGTCTGTCCATACGAGGAATGGGAGGTCAGCTCCCTCCAGCCAGTGTTTCCACTCCTCAAGGGCGAGTTTGACTGCAAGAAGTTCCAGGATCCCATGTCATAGTTGCGCTCAGGGGATGTGAGTCGACAGGAAAAGAATGCACATGGGTGAAGCTTATTATCTTTGAGGGACCACTGAGAGAGAACAGCTCAGACTCCTGTTTCAGAAGCATTCACCTCCACAATGAATTGAAGAGAGCAGTCTGGAAAGACAAGAATGGGTGCTGTGGTGAAACAATGCTTGAGATCGTTGAATGCTTTCTCAGCTACAGTGCTTCACCGAGTCTTTGTGGATGTGAGTGATGTAAGAGGAGTTGCCACCATGCTATAACTTCTAATAAGGCTCCTTTAGAAGTTAGCAAAGCCCAAAAAGCATTGGCACTCTTGTCTAGATGATGGTGGTGGCCAGTCAGTGACCGCTTTTACTTTAGTTGGATCCATCTGAATGCCTGATGGAGAGATGAGGTAACCTAAAAAAGGTTTTTCGAAACATTTTTCGGCTTTGACATGCAGTTTGTTCTCCATCAGGCATTGCAGGACTTGTGCTCTGTGTTCCTTTAGTGAATGGGGTAAAATCAGGATGTCATCAATGTATGCAAAAACAAAGATGTTTAAGAAGTCTCGAAGGACATCGTTGATCAGAGTTTGAAAAACTGCTGGGGCATTGGTTAGGCCAAAAGGAACTACCAGATACTCGTAATGGCCAGTGGGGCTGTTGAAGGCCATCTTCCATTAGTCACCTTTCTTGATCCAGACTAAATGGTAAGCGTTTCTCAGGTCCAGTTTAGTGAAGAGGCGGGCATCTTGCAGTAGCTTGAAGACTGTAGACATCAAGGGGAGCAGGTATGGATTCTTGACCGTGCTTTTATTGAGTCCTCTGTAATCTATGAAGGGATGAAGGGACTTGACTTTTTTCTCTACGAAAAAGAATCCAGCACCGGCCAGAGAAGAGGAGGGGTGAATGATGCCCGCGGCTAGGGATTCAGGGAGTTCCATTGCGATAGGGCATAGATGCGTCCCTTTGGGGGTGAAGTACCAGGGAGGAGGTCAATGGCGCAATCGTAGGGGCGGTGGGGAGGGAGTGAGATGGTGCGTGATTTACTAAAGACCTGTTTCAGATCATGATATACAGCGGGAACCTTGGACAAGCTGGGGATCTCTTCTTGAGGTGTGGTTAATTCATTTTTGGGAGAAGCAGAACGAAGACAGGAAGACAAGCAGGCAGGGCTTCATTCAAGGACATTTCTCCTTGTCCAGTCAATGTGGCGGTTATGTTGCTGTAACCATGGGAGGCCAAGGACGACTGGTGCATGGGCGCTCTTGATAATTAGGAGGGAGATATTTTCAGCGTGGTTCCCTGAGAATTTAAGTGTGAGTGAGACTGAGAGATGCGTGATCGGAGGGAGTGTGCTGCCATCTAGTGCCTGGACGTGGAAGGGTCAACTAAGTGGAATAGAAGGAATCTTGAGCTTAGTGATCGTGGAGGCAGCTATCAGATTTTGATCTGCCCTGGAGTCTACGAGGGTGTTCAGGATGTGGGACTTGTTATCGTAGGTCAGGGTAACAGAAAACAATGATCGTGGATCTGGGAATGAGTTGAGTGTGGGTGCCCCTGTACTCCCAAAATTACCATGAGCCCTGGGCTTTTAATGGGCAGGTTCGCACTAGATCCCCTGCTTGACCACAGTAGAAGCAGGAGCCCTCGTTGTGATGTCGCTGATGTTCCTTTAAAGAGATACAAGTACGACCAATCTGCATGGGCTCATGTGAGGTTTCGAGGGTAGGCATGGTGATAGTTGAGACTGGTGGTTGAATAAGAGCTGGGGTTCTGAACCACTGATGGTCCTTCTGATAGAGGGCACATTTGCGAACGTCGATACGTGTTGCAAGGTCCATGAGCTCTTGGATCGTGGAGAGAAGCTCTTGAGTTGCTAGTTCATCCTTAACCGGATCAGCAAGTCCATGGAGAAAAGCATCAAAGAGTGCCTGATCATCCCAGCCACAAGAGGGGGCGAGGGTCCCGAAGTCAATGGTGTAATTATGTACAGAGCGGGATCCTTGGCTTAACTTGAGTAATTGGCCTGCTGCCTGGCGTCCTGAAAATGAGTCAAATACCCTCCTCATTTCAGAGATTAATGCCCCGTAGGTGGCACAGTAGGGGACCTGGGCATCCCATAACAATGTTCCCCCCTCCCTTGTTTTTCCAGTAAGGAGGGTTATAATGTACGCTACCTTAGACCGTTCCGTGGGGAAGGACGAAGCTTGCAACTCCAGTACAAGAGAGCATTGAGACAGAAAGGAACGGCAGGTGCGTGGATCGCCATCATATGTGGGCAGCACAGGGAGGCGTAGCTCATGGCGTGTGGTGGGTGCTGGTGGTGGTACCTGAGGAGCTGGAGATGGAATAAGGTGCAGCTGTTTAATCTGATCGGTGAGAGATGTCAGCGTTTGCGTGACAGTGCTAAGCTTAGTTATGATATGTTGAATATTCTGTTGATGAGAGCCTAAAAGTGCGCCTTGGTTCTGCAGCGCCGCCTCCAGCCACGCGATATCTGCTGGATCCATAACTGGCCAGATTATACTGTCATGATCCGAACAGGCAAAGTGGATCCAAGCACAGAGCGTGTATGGAAAACAGCGCCGGTTGTCCTGTGATGAACAAATTGCTGTTAGTTTTGTGAATGAAAGGAGGCGTGGCGCAAGCCTCGAGCAGAGAGTGGAGGAGTGAAGAGCCGGCGTGCACTGAACGCAAGTCTGGTTAGTGGGGAATAATTGTGAAAGCCGAGCATTCAAATACAGTCCGTGATCCTCAATCGTGGTCATGAACGTGAGCGAGGGTCGATATCCATAAATCCGAAAAAGCAATAATCTAAAACATGAAACGAGAGCAAGGTCCGTGAAACAGAGTGTGGGTCGAGATCCAAAAGTCCAGGCAGAGAAAAACGCTGAAAAATTGTGCCTGAGGGCACACAATAATCTGGCAAGAGGTGGTGGTTTGTGAAAGAGTTATATAGAGCAGAGTAATGAATAAAATGAAGAACAGGTGTGCTGAGCCGGTGAATGAGGCGGCAAAATGAAAGCAGTGGACTGGAGTGTGGAACGAAGTGGTGATCATAACTTGGCTTGAGGTGTGGGCGTTACCTGGTGTACCGTGACAGTATGGGGTGTTTGAAACAACATGTATTGTACATAAGATAAGGTGTGGTTGAACCATATCTTGTTTGGTTGTTGCACTCTACCTTTGTGTATTCTGTGTCTAGTTTGTGGATTTTTTATTTTATTTTTGTTTCATTTAAGTTAATTTTATACATTACTTCATTGTATATTTTTGGTCTCTTTGCTCTTGGATCAGTCTGAAGCACAGGAATTTCCTCCTTGATCCTTGATTTTATCTTATCTTATCTTATCTTATCTTAATCACAAAGTTGTTTTAAAAGTTCAAACTTCAAATGTCAAGTTTTTGAAAATGCACATTAGTCAAGCTTCACAAAAATATTTTGTAATATTAAAGAAAATCTACTGATTAATTTATTTATCATATTCCATTCACAGACACGGAATATGGAATAATCTGCATGATCTTGTATTTAAGGTTGCAGTTATAATCAGGGATAGCAATCATATTTTTTATTAAAACTTACTTTCCTTGAAACTCAATTACATATAAACACACAATGCTTACTTGTTTGAGTTTATAGATGTTCCATAAATTTTAGTAATAGTCTATAGTTATACACTATTGAAGCAAAAGTAGAACAAATGTGTATTTCTGTATCCATTAAAGGCAATAGCTGATGTATGCCATTTTAGCTAACTCGTGTTCAGATTTAATTCAGTTTAATTTTTGCATCATCACACCTGGTTTACCTTACTTTGTTTGTTCTTTCATGCTTAACCTGCAGAATCCTGTTCCTGTAATTTCCAATTATCTTTGGTCTAAGTGGTCTTGGTATATTGGTAGTACTTTTATTGGGTGCAAGTTTAATGAATTATCACTAAATAATTTTTTATTCTTAAATAAATTGTGAGAGTCACATTTACAATGACCTACTGGCAAATTGCTTTGTCAGCAGCTTGAGAAGTACAAGCCCTCAGGGTAGCGTAGGCATGAAGCCAAGCAACAAACCCTCACCATCTTAACCTTTTTCTCAAAGAAGTAGACCTCTGCTGAATACTGAGGGACACAAGACATGAACAAATGCATGTAGTTGCACCGTACACGCATGCTCACTCACTCACTCACTCACTCACTGTGTGCACCTCTTTCTGCCACTTCCTCTTCATTTTAACCTTTTTAATAAGAGGAACAGGATGCAGCTGAGGGCAAATATGAAGAGTTGACATTAAGAAAGTGCTGTTTTCTTATCCAACATGGAGTAGGAAAACAACTTTTTATTATATTGTTATGCTAAGAACTGAAGGAAAATACAAAGAAATTCCTAAGCCAGCATTTAACTATGAAACAATAAAGCACTGCAACAATTATATACTGTATTTATGGAGTATTAAAACATTATTATTGTGGGATAATAATGTTTCCATACTCCATAAATTTGGAAACATTATTATTGTGGGATAATAGGGCTACCTTGCCCAGTGGTTGAGGGCTACTACACACTGCTCACCCTCAATGAGAAGCTTTCTGCCTTGGCAAAACCCTGGAGAACTATTACTGTGGAAGCAAGCAACACATTGGGAACTGTAGTAAAGTTATCACAGTATCACCACTGCCGTCTGGATTTCAAACTCAAAAAAGGGTTTTTCTTTTTTTTTCTTTCTTTTTTTATTGACATTTTTAAAATTGTTTTGTCATTTCTATTGTTAATATTATGCTGGAGATTACAGCATGTTTTTTTTTTTAATGAGGCAACACTTCATTATCAGAAGTTAATAAAAATCAATACGTTGGAAATTGTTGTAGCTGATGTTTTAAAATAATTTTAGAAATGGAGTTAAAAGAACAATTATTTAAATTAACTTTTCTGAAGAGAAATGTTGATCATGAGCAGTGCAAGTATATTGCAAATATGTGGAGAATTGTGAACACCCATCATATGTTGCTAGGATTGAATCCTGGAAAATACTTTACATATCTTAATAATTTGAAACTGACAGCAGGTTAATCAATTCATATAATAACTATCAAAATATCCATGATTCAACTGTACTGTGACATCAGAGCACAACATTGTATATGCTCAAAGTATTAAACAAATAATTATAAAACAAAAAATAATTTACTCAAAAGAATGTATTGAAATGTTAAACAAATATTTTGTCACCAATATTAGATTCAGTCTAGTGAAGTGAAAGGCTTGTGTTTAAATTCTGTAAGTGACATCAGTGTTTGAAACAGAACCCTGTGATGATTTGGAAATTGAAAACTTACCATCCTTTCAAAAGTTTGCAGAAATGTCAATTTTCCCATAAATAAATTGCGGTAAAAGAGAGGTGTAGAGCAACCTTTAGTGAAGCTGGGTAATTTTTAAATTGTAGAGTGATATTTGCTGTTGAAATCCATGCAAAAAAAAAAAAATCAAATAAATAAATTAAAAAAGGTTTATATAGGATAAGCTATCGTTTTTCAAAGGCAGAGAGCAGTCACGCACAATGAAGGGGCATACAACCAGATGTGCATTCAGAATATGACATCACAACAACAGTCTCTCCCTAAGTATAACAACCTCTCTTTCTTCCAAAATTTCCAAAATATTTTTTTCAGAGTTGAAATAAATTGAAAAGCGTGTCAAGAAAAATAAAGATCACAAGCAAATTATTGCACATATGATATCCCCCACAATTATTGGCACCCCTTGGAAAGATTAGAACAAATATTTAGGAAAGATCCAGCTTCAAAAAAGTTTAGCTTTTGTAGCTTCATCTCACACTGGGGACAAACAAGCTTTAATTGAAATTAAGGAATAATTGAATAATTAAGGAATAATTACTTGGACAAATTTGGACAGCAGTGCACTTACAGTACTATTTTTTACAACCTGCCTTTGCCAATAAAACAACACTTGGACTACTCCAATAACATTTTACAAGCTTGCAGAATATAGATTAGGGCATCTGAGACCATTCTTCCTTACACATTTTTTTCAGATCATCAGCACCCTATCTTGTGCACTCTTAATTCATTTCAATATAGGCATCCCACTTTTTCCACCAAACGCAACTCAATTTTTGTTACACCTGACCAACAACCCTCAAACCATATCCCATCCTTAAATGAAAATTTGGATTTTTTTTCTTTTTTCTACCAAAAGTGGATTTTTCCCTAACCTTTTCTTCTAATCTGTACAAGGGGTGCCAATAATTATGGAAATATTGGAGGCATCTTATGTGGAGGTATATATCTCCCTTTCTTTCAGAAAAGAAAAAATAATAAGTTCCAAGGATGTAGTTTCTGAACCCAGCATACAAACACAAGTACTATGGTGTTAACATGCAGAGGATCAAACAAGAAAAAAAAACATTTCTCGGTTGCTGGTTCTATTTAGGTGTAACAGCATCATGTAGCACTGCAGGAGGTTGCAAGGCTCAAAGATTTTCTCCTACAGAAACTGAATCGGTTCCAGTTTCCCACAGTAGAGTTTGAACAACTTAATGGTGAGTCCTACGTTAAAAGATATACATACATAAATTCAAAATTTTTTAAATGATCATTATTGGCCAAATTGCCTCTATAATGTTTTTGAAACCACCTTTCTAAGGCATTAAATTATAAACAACATGGTCTTACGCTAGCAAATTTGCAAAAATGTCCCAAATCCTTATGCATACATTATGAGTTCAATTATGTAATAAATTATGTATAAAATAAACAAAATCTAATTTTCTTATTCAAGTTCAGCTTTTTTAAATAAGAAGGCTAGTTCAGACTTAGACAGTCACCAGAATGCAATCAGGTTGGTTTACAGGTTGGTTAGACATAAGTTAGTTGCTATGTTTAACTGAATTCATTCATTCATTCTTTCATTCATTCATTCATTCAAGTCTTCATCGCTAACCTGGGAAAAAAACTAACTTATGACCCTGGTTTCATCTGTAGGAAGTTGTAGCAATATGACACCTAAAGCAACACCTAAGGATTACATTAAATGTAATAATTTCATGGCAATGTTGACAGTGACAATGAGTTCAGGGTTGGCTAACAGTTTTAAAATTTGCAAGCTAGTTAACAGCTAACAGATATTCACATTCTGTGCTATGGGCACAGAAAATTGAGCCTCTGCATCTTTTTTCAGTGTACATGATGTCCTCTTAAATGGTGCTGTTGTCATGATCCAAATGTGCAAAAAAAGGTGTCTCTGTCTGGCGACCACACCTTTTTTTATAAACCAAGGTTTAGATAGCTGATTGAATTGAGACTGTGCCATTTCTCACACTAGGCTGCTTTGTGTTTTGATTGTCTTAGGGGCCATTAACATGTTGCATCTTTTGTAGGCTCAATTGTGTTATTTGACACTGTTGTGACACTCAAGCATTTTCCCTGCACATCCACTAACTTGGACATATTTTGATTGTTTCTGACACTTGAATGTAAGTTGCTTTAAAATTATTTATCTGATTGCAGTCAAACAGTGGCATTTTTTTCCACTAGAAAAGGTCTCCACTGACCGGTTGTTGAAGCATGTGTGTCAAACACGCTAAAAACTTGGCCCGTACAACCTCAGTCAGGTGACGTCATCTGACCAGGTACACCTGGAGGTTATAAATAGGTCTGAACCGGAAACATCCTCAGGTCTTTTGTCTTCAAGGCTGCATTGTGTTTGTGTGTGTGTCTCTAACGTTACTGCGCGGCAGTTTAAAGAAAGAAAATATATATAGAAAAAGAAAGCGAAACTAATGGCTGAGTTTAGAAAGAGATGCTTACCTCCGTGCGGGAGGCTTCTCTCCAATGATGATTGTCATGCTCTTTGCTTTGAGTGTTTGGGTGAAGATCATGCTTTCAGCGGACTCGAGGGACAATGCGAGCACTGTGATCTGCTTCTGATCAAAGCGCTTCACGCCGGGCTCGCATTCTTTAAAGAGAAATCGCGAGCCGCGCTTCACTCTTGAGGTTCTCGTGTTGATCTGATGTGAGACCTCAACAAAGGTTCCTCCCCTTTTTGGTGATCTCCATGACGAGGTAACTCGTTAATGGAGCAAACCTTATTCGTCCCGCATATTTGTGCCAACGACGTTGATTTATTCGATGATTGTTGATGCAAGCACGCGGGGCTACGTGATGTAGCCTCAGGTTGAGGAGACGCTTGCGAGCTAACTCTCTCCTGGATGCCCATCTTTGCAGAAGAAGCCTAAACTCCCCACTAAGCCATGTAGACTAACATCTTCGCTAGTGGGGAAGGTTTTTCAGTCAGCGGGTCAGGCGGGTGCAGCGCTGCATACCATGGCAGTGTTGCAGGCATACCAGGCTGATCTACTGAAGGACCTGAGCACTGGCGGGTCCATTGACCAGCAAGCTTTTTCAGAGCTTTGCCGAGCCACGGATTTGTCTCTCTGTGCCACAAAGCAGACGGCCTGTGCCATTGGCCGCTCCATGGCTGCTATGATTGCCACGGAGAGACATTTGTTCCTCCTTGATGCCCCTATCTCGCCTTCCGGCTTATTCGGTGACGCTCTGAACACCGTCAGCAATAGGTTTCGGGAGGTGAAATGCCACGGGGAGGCATTTCTGAGGTTTCTTCCCCGCCGTGCTCAGGAGTTGGGACCGTCAGCCACCCAGACCCTAGGTCCGGTTCTAGTGAGGCGTGAGGCGCAGAAGGAGAGTGTGGCGAGCCGAGCACCGCCTCGTAAAGACTGGGGTATGACTCGCCGCGCTTCTCAGCCCGCCTTTAAAAGACCGGACCTGAGGAGCATGATCTCCTCAAAGAAGAGGTCCTGAGGCTGGTGAAATGCCAGGACCATGAGGGTGTCTCAGAAGGCCACCCTAACTCCACCACCATTGGTGCTCAGAAGAGCGGTCACCAACGAAGTATTAGATGTTCGGTTTGGCTCCTGCCATGTTTTCAGGACACCGAACATCACCGAGCATCAAGATAGGCCAGAAGGTGAACCTTCGTTGCTTTCAGAGAATCTAGGTCTCATGACAGGTGTATCCATGGTGATATCCTGGGCCCCCTGCATATTAGCGCCTTCTGTTGTGGCTGAGAGCCAGGGGATTTCATTCAAGGGCCAATACCCTGAGCAAACATGATACGCGCCAGGGGCTTCATACCCTTTCTATGTGGTTCAGACCCCGGGTTTTAACTTTGGGTCCCGCTCTAGGTCTCTGTCATCATGAGATTCTAATGACAGACGCTTTCTTTGGGTTGGGGTGCGATCTTGGATGGCCGTCCAGCTCAAAGGATCTGGAGAGGTCATCTTCTCGCATGGCACACCAGTTGCCTCGAAACGATGGCTTATTTCTGGCCCTGAAATACTTCCTCCAGCTAAGAGGCTACCATGTCCTAGTGTGGGCAGCACAATGGAAGTCTCCTATATAAATCGCCATGGCGAATTGCGTCCGTGCCGATTGAATGAGCTAGCGCAGCAGATTTTGCTTCAGGCTTAGGACAAGTTCCTGTCCCTCAAGGCGATTCACATTCCTAAGAGATCCTGGTAAGCTAATATAAACTATTCCAAGCGCTAGGGCTCTCTCGAACATGATTTTGGATGTATGGCAAACGTCTCGGGTTACTTGGCTGTAACCCTGTTCCCTGATAAAGCGGGAACGAGATGCTGCGTGAAAACGCTATGGGAACATCTCTTTGTTGCCCGGTTGTGAAGCCTGTGCATGTCAAACCCGCCGAATACCTTCGGCTTATAACCTGTGCCAGGCATGACGTCACCGAATAAGGTGCACCTGCAGGTTATAAATAGGAGTGAACTGGAAACATCCTCAGGTCAATTTTGTCTGAAGGACGTCCAGGCACGCCAGCAGTGCGGCATCGGAACGCAGCATCTC
>JAAGKR010004516.1:39849-55250 GCA_011419295.1 Clarias macrocephalus | reverse complement strand
GTCTCACTTTCTCTCCAATTTGTTTCCACTAGGCACTACATGGGTTTCATACATCTTGGACCTACTTTATTTTGGCAATAAAGAAACAGAACGTCAGACCTCAATACCCATCTACCTCAGAGTCCCTTTCCTTGAGGCGGTTTTGCCTAAGATTCCTACAGGCCAGTAACCATGTTCACTCAGTACAACACACATGTGATTCATGCAGGCATTACTAGCTTATCTTATCTCTTAAATTAAAATTATATGTAATGAAACCACTTGTGTATAGACCATGAATGTTAACATGTCATTTTAATTATGCTTTTTTGCACAGGAGTTGAACTAGCAAATAATTTACCCACTACACCAAGAATAATCAAAACTCATCTTCCTATTCAACTTGTGCCCAAATCCTTTTGGGAACAAAACTGCAAGGTATCGTATTTGGGACCTTTTAAAGTTATGGTATTTTTAATTGTCAAACATACAGTATACGTGATATAACAGATTTAGGAGAGGGGTTTGGTTCTGTATACTGCAAGATTTAATACAATTTCAAAACAGAATAATGATCAAAATCCTAGGACACATCAGGAGATCAGAAGACCTCAGGAGGGCCTGATCATTGTAGAACACGACTCCAATGAATTTCTGAATGTCTTCATGTACTTTAAGCAAGATTTAAATGATCCTGAAGTTCCAAGTTAAATTAGAAACCTACAGGTGTTACTTAGAACTGATTAGGTAGGGTGCCCAAACTTTTGCAGTGCCAAAGTAATGTTTATATTTTTTTTTATCTTTGTTCAATTTATGACATAAGTAATTATGCACCAATGTTTGCTGCGTCATACGGTAGATTTACTGGCTACATGGTTACAATAAATTATTAGAAGAGTAGCGAGTTGAGTGGAGCCAAGTTTAGCAGAGTAAGTGTAGCGTTTCTTCTTCACAAATCTACTCAAGTAAAAGTGAAAAATAAGGTGCAGTAAAACTACTCATAGAAGTAATTTTTTTTCCCAAAAAGTTACTCAAGTAAATGTAACAGAGTAAATGTAACTCGTTACTACCCACCCCTGGTGACATGTGTCTCTCCAGGTTATCTATGTGGCTCGTAATGCCAAAGACAATGTTGTGTCTTATTTCCACTTTGAGCGCATGAATCATCTCCATCCTGAGCCAGCAGGCTGGAACGAATATCTACAAACATTCATGGATGGAAAGAGTAAGTAACAGAGTTTACTCAAGGATGGGCTTAGTGATACAAATATTAATCATGAGCAGGTTATGAACAAAAACTTTTATAACGTTTTAATCATACTTAAGTAACAGTATTGATGTTTTAAAGCTGTGCTCAACTAAACGTATTAAAAGTATTAAAATTCTTCAGCTACATATGCATCTGCTACTTACACAGCAGAAATCCTAACGTTGCATGTTGTTGCTATATGCGTGTCATATAGTTTTGTCCAGTGGTGTGAATATGAATATTATTTTGACAACTTTAACTAAATTCTACTCTAAAATTGTAAAGAGTGCAACCTGTTGTAACTGATATCAGCACTTCTATTTCCAGCACTGATGACAACCCATTGCCTTATTTAGACAAATGTCAAATTTTAATTAACTGATTATTTATTTTTGCTAATAATTTTTTATGAACAAATCATGATGTACAAAATATCAAGATCACTCACTCACTCACTCACTCACTCACTCATCATCATTACCGCTTAATCCTGTATTCAGGGTCAGGGGAGCCTGGAGCCTATCCCAGGAGACTTGGGGCACGAGGCAGGGTACACCCTGGACAGGGTGCCAATCCATCGCAGGGCAGACACATACACTCACTCATTCACACACTACGGGCAATTTGGGAACGCCAATTAACCTAACCTACATGTCTTTGGAATGTGGGAGGAAACCGGAGAACCTGGAGGAAACCCATGGGGAGAACATGCAAACTCCATGCACACAGAGACGGGAATCGAACCTGGCCGGGGATCGAACCCGGACCCTGGAGGTGCAAGGCGACAGTGCTTCAAAAAAATCTATTAATTATTTTTATACAAAAAAAAGAATTCTAACCCAGAACACAACCAAAAACACACATATGCACACATACAGTACACGTACACCTCACACTCTTCCAGCACAGATGGATCTTTGTACATTTAACAGATCATACATAAATTTCGATGCATGGCCCTGTTCAAATATTCAATCAGGCAATACCTGTAAATTCGTAAAATAAAACAATGTGTCTTTTGTAAAAACACTATCAGCATGTAAGCGTTTCGGGTGGATAAAAATCCTATCTTTTAATAGGATCACCCATACTTTTGATGCTCCAGCTGTATCACTCCCAGCTAAACCCCTACATTAATGGACACGATTGGAAGTTTTAAATTGAAGTGATAGGATGCTAAACTGAGCCCTAGGTTAATGTGTAGCATTCAGTCACTTTACAATAGAAGAAAAGATTTTAGTGATTGGTATTGAGAATTTTGAAGCCCTAAATATTTAAAAAGGTAAATGTTATTGGTTTTTCCTCTTAATGTAATTAAGTAAAAGTGCTCAGGATTTCAACAATACAGTACTTAAATATATGATGATAATCGTAGCAATTAAATACAATTATACTCCTGATTATGAATGTTTATATATAATTCTTTTTTAACCTTATAGTGGTGTTTGGACCTTGGTATGATCATGTATGTGGCTACTGGGAGAAGAAGAAGACATACTCTAATCTTCACTACATGTTCTTTGAGGATATGGTGGAGGTATCAAAGACAGATTAAGTGTAGATGTCCTATTGCAGTGTACTTAATGTGCATGCGATTTCTTAGAACATCCGATGAATAATTTTTACTGATACCTGTTATAGTGCACAAAATCCTGTAGTTGTTACATGACACTTACTAATGTGGAATTTGAGCTTGGATCATCCCAAATCGTTCTTTTCTTTTCTAGAACACTGATCGTGAGGTGGAGCATCTTTGCTCTTTCCTTGGTTTAACTACACCAGCAGAAGAGAGAGAGAAGATTACAAAAAGCACCCACTTTGATGCCATGAAGCAAAACAAGATGACCAACTACTCCACAATACAGATGATGAATTTTTCGGTCTCACCATTTATGCGCAAAGGTTAACATGTTTTAAATGCCTTTAACTCATTAACACTGGTAAACTTTTTTCTTCCCGCACAAAATGATAAAATGTTGCAGGATTATCCCAGCTAAAATATTTCGGTTATCAGAAATGCGTTTGAAAGTTACAGTTCTAGAAACTTTGTGTAATACAGCTCTTAACACAGCTCTTAACTCAGGTGTAATACAGCTGATCCGAGCTGCTCTGCACATTATATTTGTAGAATTTTTACAGGTCGAAAGAAATGTTTACTTGAACCCAGTCCTTTGGTTCTTTTATAAAATCTCAATGATCTGTTATTGTGGTGAATTCACAACTCAAGGTTCACCTCTACTGTACTAAATAGCATGTTCTTTTAGGTTTAATTGCTAAACAGTTCTGAAATATAAATATGAATTAACATACTTGGATAGATTCAAGATTCAGGTTAAAACTGTTCTTAACATGATTTAAGACATTGATCTAATGTTTTTATGCTCTTTCTGAAATTTCCTCCAGGTAAAGTCGGTGACTGGAAGAATCACTTCACTGTGGCCCAGAGTGAGCGTTTTGATAAACATTACAAAGAGAAGATGAAGAACACAACTTTAAAATTTCGAACACAGATTTAGAATGTTGTGAGAGTTCTTACGAGAATTCTTATCTACCTGTATATTTTATTCAGTGTCAATTTAGCCTAAATTCTAAATCGCAGAATCAATAATATTAACAATTTAAATGTTATGATTCATACAATATAGTAACAACTTACACATGCTCTTATATAGCATAAGATCTAAATAAAGTGATTTAGAATGAATAAATAAATAAAATTCCTACTGTTGAAATACTTTATTACTGTATCTATAAATAACTATGGATATATGAATCTGTTACTGTACAGTAAATTACATACCACATCTACATACCACGTCTTTACAGAAAAATTATTTTTGTGATCTTCACATTGAGTGTGACATACTACAAACTAAAGCTTTGGCTCTCTCTTGTGATATTTCCAAATGTGACATTTTTAACATCAACAAGTTTTCAATATAGATTTAGGACAAAATGATTATAAAGCCTATGAGCAGTAAAACATGTACTTTGTTCAGAGAAAATGTGCTAAAGCTTACTTTAAAAGTAGAAATCAACAGATGAGCACAATGGTGAATTTTCTTATTTATTGAATTGTTAAAATATTTCCTTATTAAAACTTGTTAAAAAATTTTTTAACGGAAAATAAGACCTTGAAAATGAGAATTGTTAATGGGGTCTGTAATGTTGCCAGATCTGGTAAGAAACTGCAAGTTGGAACACTAGAAACGATAATGTATTGGAATAAATACATTAGCATAAACCTGTGATTTGAATTACTGCCATTGTCAAAGCTGTTGTTATAAGTATTCATTCAACACTACTAAAATGCTTATAGAGATTTTTTTTTCTCATGCAAAGTCTTGCTGGGGAGCAAACATGGGAAAAACACTGCTTATCTCTCCTCAAATGCAGTTTTTACATACATTATTGTATGAGCAGAATAATACTAAACAAAAAACTTTACAGCTCTGTGCAGCAAGAGATTTAGGGTGAAAAAATACAGTTGATTTGGCATTAGGTTCTTTGTCCATCTATTCAACATGCAACATATATTATTTTCATATACTGTATGAACTGCACTTGTGACATTGTGTGAAATATGCAACTGTCCAATCGCACAATTCCTAGGAATCATTTATGCAATTATAAAAAAATATACGCAATTAATAAAAGACAAAGAAACACGCTGTCTGTGGTTTCTAAATTTAATTGGGTGCATAGGAGGGCCTGGGTTGGTGTGGGATTTCCCATCCTGAAAATCTGTCCCAGTGCGGCCCTGCCGCACGTGGACGTCCTGGCACATACAGTACACCCCAAGGTCAGACTTTCCAATGCTCAGAGAAAATAAAAAAGAAGAGCTACATCTAAGACCCTACATAGATCACTGAGCATGTTAAAGGTTGAAGATGACAGAACAAGACTGAAAAAGTATGTTTTTTTCTGAAAAAATAAGTGGAGTTGTTTGGTCTTAATGCCCAGTACGTCAAAATTCCTCCACAAAAATGTTTAAAAAATTTTTTTTTAAAACTGATAAAGTATATAGAAAATGATTCTTTCAAGATATTGCTGCTTGATTGAATGAAGATTAATCTAAAAGATATTCAATCATGAGGGTACTTAGAATTGCCCATACTCATTTCTGGCTTCATTAAATAAGGCCAGGCTGAACAAACTGTTTGTTGTTAGTCTGAGGTTGCATTTTCCTAATACTGAAATCGCTATGATCAGATGATTTTTTTTTATCGTGTTGACTGAAAATAAAACAAACAAACAAACAAACAAAAATACATAGAATTAAAAGAGGAAGGTACAAACTTATGACTAGATTGAAATTGGTGCTAGAACAAATCTTGGTAAGGGAGCTGGGCTTAACCCTGACTGAGCTCTCAATGCTGGATTGCACTCAAAGCATGATGTCCATGAAGCAAGGGTGCAGGCCAAACATTATACTTTCAACACTAGACTGTGGAGCAAGCATGACATTAGTGACAATTGGGTGCACAACCAGCACAATGTCACCAAAGCAAGGGTACAGAGTGAGCTTGATGCTCTCAAAGCTGGATGTGGGGCAAGGACAGGAACATCAATATCAGAATGTGCTACAGTGGCGAGCACACTGTTCTCAAAGCCTTGTTCTTTTTGTCCTTATCTATCTGTTGGTCTCCCTTCCCTCTGGAACTGGGCCAGTTGAATGTTGAGCAACACCCTTGGAATTACAGCTTGTCTATCCTTATGAGAATGGAACGTGACTGAGGAGATGGCTATCCGAGAAGCAATTTGCGCTGCTTGCTACTGAATAGCATTTTGACAAATAAACAAACTTTGAAAACATCCTTTTAAAGCTAGCATGATTGTCTAGATAGTTTTAGTTAAATCACTTTCTAAAAGCAGTAACGATATAGTTGATGACCATTGATTGCATTTATCAATAGTATCCTAAAAGATCACCCGATTTCTAAAAGTTATACATTTAAAGATAATACATTTCTTTTTTATTTCTTTTACATGTTCAAAACAAACGAAAACTAAAAGGGCCTGAAGAAAATGTTTGAGCATGCTACATAATCAGCACTTAGTATCACTGTCTATGGCAAATATCACAGCTTGTTAACATCTTTTCTATCATAAAGTCAATTCTTGTTTGGGGGACTTTCTTTGAGAAAGGATTAAATTGTGAGATTCTTATTGTACGATCTATCCTGCGACATTTCTTTATTTCCTTGTCGCCATCAATTGTTTTAAGTTTGGGTTTTCAGAGACTTATGCAGCTGCTTAGAAGAGCCCATGGTTGCTAATCTTTGGGGCAAGCTTTGAAATTCTCAGAATATTTATAAGGCTTTGGAATTTGTATTTGTATTTCTTCATAACTATTGTGAACAATACATTGTTTAAAGCTAATTAAGCTATAAGTCTATGATAAACATTATCTAAAAGCTTAAACCTCTTAGGGTGCCCAAACATTTGCATATGCTCTCTTTTTTTCTACTCATAAATGTTAAAATTTTGAATATTGAAAAGAATGTTTCATCTTTAACTTCATGACTTTTGGAGATCAGTGAATACTGCTGCATGACCAGACTTTTTGCACATGAATCACCTCAATTTTTTTACATGGCCTTTGTTAAGTCTTTTTGGTCAGATGTATTGTCACTAAAATGTTATAATACACCTTCTTTCAATTATTATTTTATGAATAATCTTGATTCTGCTAATCAGAAATAGTTAATCTTTTATATAGATGTAAGTGGCAACGAAAAATCCCCCCCCCTTTTTTTGCTATTTTTGTTGTGTGTCTGTTCTCTGTCTTGTAAATTTTTGTGAAAAAAAAAAATCATCCTGCCATATTTTTCCTCTATCTAATCTTTACATTATATTCCATGCCTGCATTTAGTAAATTGCATTTTAGGGGTAAATAATTTTATGCAATAAATGCTCTCTGTGTAACGGACAATTACATTGCCTGTTTGCGCTCAGGCAGAACCGCGGCTGCCCTCGCTTGAGGTTGCTTTGCGACGCCGCCACGATGGCAATCAGAGGGAACGCGCGACACCTGGGCGCACGTCTACATATAGGACCCCAAGACAGCGCAGGCAGCCTGCAGATACTAGGTCCCACCAGGTATGAGAGCAAGTCGCTCGGTTAATGAGGCAACCAAAAAAAAAAAAAAAAAAAAAACCCCACACACACTTTAAACAGAAAGTGAAAAAACATAAAAGGTGAAAATATTTTGACGAGGATTTTGACGGTTTTTCTATCTTTTTAAAGTGATTTTACGAGCTTTTTGAATTAAACAACATATGCAAAAAAATCGAGTGTCTCTTCGTTTTTGTATATTTGAAGATAATTCAGACGTTTTAAACCGCTGCAAGAGGCTGGTTTGCTGGGCAAGTACTGACATCACGACTAATTTTAATTCACGTGCATTAACTGTATAATAATTACGGTGGCCGAGAAGTGCCAAACAAGTTAACAACACGAAAACAAAATAACAAATTAAAAACCACAATAACAAAACGCAAAACAAAATAAAACATTCAAAAACAAAATAACAAAACCCTAATCAAAACAACAAATTCAAAAACAAAATAACAAAACCCAAAACAAACTAACAAAACGGTCCGTGTATGTTTTGGTATTTGAAATTTTCGTTTAAAAAGGAAAAAGAAAAAAAAGAAAATAGACGCTTATTTGACTTGTAATTAAAATAAAACAAAAATGAAAACGGCTATTTCTTCTTTTTTCCTTTTGTGCATCAGAAAAGAATAATGCAAGAAAACAAAAACCAGAAACGAATCGTTATTTAATTAGTAAGAAGCCGGAAGTTGTTCGTGCGAGGTGTGCATCATCTCCCCTGCAGACTCCCGCAGCTACAGTAACACCAGTCCGGCTGATAGTGAAAAGTCATGGCTTTGGAACTTTACTCAGACATAATTTTAGAAATGGCAAGGCAAGGCTTGTCATCTGAAGTTATCTCTGAACACTTGTCACGGGAATTTGGAGAAGCCAGAGGGTTTTCCGCAAGAAACATTAGAAAATTTTGTGCTGAGAATGTCCCGGGCTGTTGTCGCCTGTCTGACACACACTTGGAATTAGAGGTGGCGAAATCTGTAAACGAGGTAAGACATTTGTTCTTCGAAGAATGTGCGCGCGCTTGTTGCATCAGTTTGTATCCAGTTCCAAGTAATTAATGATATTAGCACAGTGTCTTCACATTTAACATTTTGTACTGAAAGCTACTTTATTATTATTATTATTATTTACTGGTGGGGCCAACATATGGCCGCAAAATGATGAAGGGATATCTATCAACGAAAGGAACACATGCTGCAGAAGGACGAATTGGATCAGTTTTAAAGGAGGTGCATCGGCCTTATCATGAAGCAAGACGCCAAGTAAGTTATCTTGCTCTTCTACCTTTACATCTGTTTGATCAAATGTGTTGAATTCATGCGTAAGGCCTGTAATAGTCAGTGGTACATAAGGTGCTTATAACCTTCAATGACGAAAACATGCCAATTATAGGCTTCACTGTGGTTTTTATTCACTATAAACCAGACATTTCTAATATATGAGTCCACATTGTGGGATGTTTAAACGGTTAACAGCACTTTACTGAAAAACCTGATACCAGAAATACCAGAAGTTTTTTATATTGAAAATTTAAATGTTAAATATGAATTTTGAAAAAAAAAATGGAATGTTAAAAATACAATTTTGTCAACTTTCATTTATAAGTCAGATTTTATTTACAGTATATAGAGCAAGAGGTCAATTTGCAGTTAGCCTACTACCATTGGTAATATAAAAAAAAAAAAATCCCAACTTTCAGTTAGCTCACATTGCTTGAGCATACTGTTAAAAGCTGACTTGATAGTATTACACTTATTTTTAAGGGAGATCGGAACCTTAACCCCCTACCATACCATGCTGAATATATGGGCCATAAGCTTCACCTCGACCAGAACGAAAAACTTGTGATGTTTGGAGTGACCCATGTTTTAGCCATCGATGGATTCAGCAAAAAGATTGTGAGTCATTCCACAATGCCGATCAAAAACAACTTGTCCATCTATGAAGATGTTTTCAGGTAATTCTAACAGTACCACAGACACCTGTTGATTTTGTAATTTAAATTTGATTTATCAATTTTTGATAAATGTGTTTAACCTGATTTATCTGAAATAATGTAAAATAACAGATGTTTTCAAAAATGAACACTATCAAACCTAGTTATTTGAAATGTGGAGATGAAACAGAGAAAAAAAATCGAATGTGTTTGGTGTGTTCCTTGAAATAAACAATATTTAACAGTTTAAACTTTAAAAATATTTTGTTCGCTATTTCAATTCAATATATCCTATACCTTTGTGTATTTAATAAAATGGAAAGGAAAAAAAAAACATTCCATGGCAATCATGTAACAAAAACATTTATTGCACAGTAAAGGTAACAAGTGTTGTCTACTGTGTTTTGTTCAAGTACCAAATAAGTACACCACAACATTAAAACCACCAGGTGGGTTTAATGTTGTGACCCTGACAGGTCTGTAGCTACACCACCCCATACACAGCAAACTGCCAAGCACTGTAGCTATAATCGGAAGGCTTTAGAACCCACAGTGTATTGTTGCTTGCTCCATATGAGACTCTGTATCATCACACCCATCAGAGCCACATTAAAACCACCTAATAAATTTTAATGATATGGTTGATCAGTGTGTGAACATGTACATTCAAAAGAATACTATAAAGTGCCCCAATGTTTGACAGAAATGAAAATAACATTTTGCACAAACAAAACAACTTACAATAATTTTCTTTCCTAGGCCTGCAGTGATCACCTATGGTATGTGGGACCAAGTGCGGGTAGACCATGGAAAGGAGTTTTACTTGACACTGTTCATGCAGGAGATGCTGTCACACCATCGCTTCAATCAGGAGAGACTGCCTTATCTACAGACTTCATCCACAAGAGTCAGATTTCTGCACTATTAACAAAAGAAACTGAACTTCTTAAAAATCTATACTTGTAATTAATTCAGGCCGTGTTTTTTTTTATTATTTTTTTTTAATCAGAACCACACAGTTGAACGGCTTTGGCCTGAGATCAACAATCGTGTCAACTATCCCTTGAAAACAGCCCTTCTCCAGCTGGTGGACCAAGAGGAGATTGATATGGAGGACAGCCTTGTAAGATACTGCGTGTCCAACCTGACTTGTAGGCTGTGCAACATTGGTCTTTGAAGTGTGGCAGAATCATGCCACACTTGCATAGGATTCCAGGTAAATTATATAGTAGGCAGTATACCTTGAGCACACTGATCCTCACGTAAACTTTTTGATACACTTGTTCTTATGTTAACAGGAAAAGGCACACCAAATCACCTTGCAGAACCTGGGTGTAAACAAAGAATTCCATCAGAACTCTTGCCACATTCACTTGGAGCTGCAGACCTTTACAGACAGCATGTGGGATCTACACTGGCAACCTACTCCATGTTTGGAGTTGATCCCTTTACAACAGAATAGGACAAGCTACGAACGGAGAATCATTTCTCTACAAAATATCCTGACATTTCACATTTGTTTCATAGAGCAGTAAACAACGACTTTGCTCCATACAAAGAAGCCTTGCTTTATCTGAGAAACATAACTCAGAGAAATGCATAAACTGGTGCATTAGCAATTTACAGAACATACTGAACAAAAACAATACATAGATGTAAGGGTTTATATTTCTGCGCATAATCAAAACATTACTCTTCCATAAAAAAGGATTTAAAAACTGAAAAAGCAGCAGTTAGACCTGCAACTTCTATTGCATGGTTGTTAACTTCTCTACATTTTGCACAGTGTGGAGAAGTCTCCTTCCACTGCTCCACACATGTCTTGCAGCCAATAATGCTTCTGCAGCACAGCGACAGCATTGGCTCTTCCATAATATCTGCAAAAGTAACGTGACAGAAGACTGTTACGATTAGAGGATATTTTCTTTTCTCCATGAATACTTGTATGCCGATACATATTTGGTCATGCCAGTTATCCCACATACCGTATTTATATTAATTTATAAACATTCATCTATTAACTCAGTTTGATTGTATGTGAAAGGTAACTAAATCAAGTCATCTCTGCACAAAGGCTCTTTTAAATTCAATATCCTAATTGAGGCTTCAGCTGTTTTTTTTTTTTTTGTTATATGTCTTTGCTGGTGATTGGTCTGTGTATAGTATACAGTACTGTAAAAAAGGATTTGCCCCATTTCTTGATTCAAGAGGTCTGGCAGGCCTGGATGTGGCAAGTCAAATTTAACTCACCTTTCCAAACATTGGGGCAAATATTGTTTCACAGCACTGTACTCCAAAGTGTATTGATAGAAAAAGACAAGAAATACAAAATGTGTACTAAAATGATGAATTTTCAATTGATTCAACTAAACCAAATTCTGTATGTGTAGTCTCTAAACTGAAACTGACAAATAAAGAGCCCCACTGTTGAAAGATTAAATTTGCCAAAATATTCTTTGAATGCAATGAAAAAACAGTTATTCATTAAATGATTTTACAAATGTAGGAAATAAGCAGTGGATTAAAGCAGTGGTTCACAACCTTGGTCCTTGAGAATTTCCTGCCCTGCACATTTTCATATTTTCCCTGCTCCCAGCACACCTGGTACAACTGATCAGGTAATTAACAGCATTCTCTGAAAAGAAATGTGGAAAGGAAAACACTAAAATGTATTGGGCAGGGGGGGGGGGGGGGGGATCTCCAGGACTAGGCTTGCTAACCACAGGTCAGTAGTGAAGAAAAATTAAGTCCCTTTTCCACTGCATATTACTGGCTCACTCTACTCACAATTATGGTATTCTTTATAGCAAAACCAACTGGAATGTCGCCATCACATACAGCATCACTATGACTACCAATCTAGTACGTGGATACCATAGAGTATCTGCAGCAGACCCAGTAACACTTCGAGAAGAGTGGAGACAAATTGAGATGGTACTATGTTGTGGAAATAGGGCTATAGTATCAGTTTTGTACACACTTCTACAAACCACACAGCTAAATCCTTCCTTGATGGTCTGTAACTTGGGGGCAGTGAGAAAGACTCTTTGGGTAACGGCAAGATCAGTGAGCAGTTTGATTGCTGCTGTAACAGCTGGCAAATTTTGAGATGCCATCACCAACTCTTCTATTTTGTCACTGACTTCTCCCAAGCCAGCTGTATCGTCATCTTTACGGCTGCTATAAGCACAAAACATGAGCAATTACAGTTACAGTTGTTACAGTTCTAGTTGGGACTGTAATCTTAAAGCATGTACATTTTTTGCAGTTTGTTGCACTGCAAAGTGATAATTTGAATGCATACCTCTTCCGCAAGAATTTTTCGAGCATTTTGTTTCCAGTATTGTGACCCTAAAGATGAAGAATTTATGTACTGACATTTAAAATAAGGTGAACTGTTCACAAGCAAATGCTTATAACAAGGTTTAATTTTACAAACAACTTTATATGACAGGTGTTACACCATGTTTTTGTAACAACCCATGTAACATTTATTTATTTAAATAAAGGCTTCTATGACTCACCTGTTGTACCTTCTGACTCCAGAATGGCATTGCCTTGGGCATCTGTCAAAATTATAGGATTGTAATTGCCAATGGCACTTTTCCTACTATCCCCTGAAGGGAAGCTTCACACTCCAGAAAGCGTACCACCACCATTCTATTGGGAATCAACCTCCCACCAACCACCTCAGCAAGGTAAACTGATCTGAAAGACAACACATGATTTCACAATTATTGAAATAGTAGTTGTGTTATTCTTAACTAGTCACATTAGCTATCCATGTCTTGCCCGAGAGATTATTTATGGCCTCTTTTTGCTTTTCTATTATCCAAACAACAAAAACATTGAAAAGAACAATACTCCTACCTCTGAAATGTTTTGGTGGCTGTGGAGGGACTTGGATTAACCCGCTGTGAAGCAGAACCAGCAGAAGCCGCTGCTTGTGTACGCATGAATGCAAAGCGCTGGTTGACAGAGCCTGCTGGGGTCGAATCCATGTCTTCGCCATGGACCTCATAGTGACCCTTAGGTGTAAGGTCTAATGTGCTGAAAACACCAGAGACTCCTCCAGGGAACAGGGCCACATTTGAATCATCAGTGAGGTAAACCGTATTAGCTGAAACCTGGTTTAAGAAAGAAAAAAAACATTGAATCATTTTACTCACCTAAAAGTGTGAAATAATATTGTGCAGAGGTAACGTTAATTGGGAAAGTAAATAATTATCACCTTATGAGAACATAAATATACACAACGTTAAATTCTTAACCTTGAGGCGTTGCTGGACATGAAGCTTAGAGGCACTGGGCACAGAGCGCCCACACACCCCAAACTCATGTTACAACTTTTCTCTAGAACGTCTGACGAATATTTTAAATGTGCTGTAGGAACTGAAACATGTTCTGATGTCCAATTACAGGAGTGAAGAAGGCTTGAGTTGAAATAAGATCACCTGCATTATTTATTTCCATTATTAGTTCCATCGTCGGATTATACATAAATCCCGATAGTTGATTGGGGTGGATACATGGTTAGGTGCGGGGTGATTAAATTGCGTCTCATGGACATTTAACTTTAAAAAACCTCCTTACTGTTATCACCCTAAATTAATCCATTGTCAAATACAGAAGCTTGTTAAATCTCAGGTGGGAGATTTTACTGGGGCATGTGCTCCAATAAAGAAGTTCTAGCCATGCCCATGTACTTCAAGTTACATAAAGTAAATATATTTGCAAGCTGTCAAATGAACGTTTGCACCCTAGCTAAGGCTAACTTTAAATTAGCGGTGAAATTTAAGTTAACTGGTAACATTTTGTTGGCGGTAATTAAAATGACATGGGAAATATTAAAATAACGTTTAAAAAAAAAGTTTTCTTACCTGAAATATGCGACTTAACTTTTCAGCCGTCATGTCCTCGTCCCTGAGTGACACTCTTTTATTATTTCTGAAAACTACGTAGTGGTCCATGTTTTGTCATCCAGGTGAATGTAGTAGCGCCAAGAAGACGACCACAAACAACAGAAGAAGAGATACTTCCGGTTTTAGAGAACGAAGATACAGCTGTTTTTTCGTTTCTAAGCTGTAGAACTTTCTTTATTCAAAGTATGAACGAGGAAAGAAAATCAGGTGTAATTTTAAAACGGTGTCTGACGTTTTAAAAAAAAACAAATATAACTTTAATTTTCATTTTTTGATTCTTGTTTATAAAAAAAGAAACATCAAATACCGAAAAGTACACGGACCCAAAACGTTAGGTTTTTTTGTTTTTTTTCTTGATATGCTGTTAAAACATTCTTGAAATGCTTTTTTATTCTGTGTTTTCGCTAGTAAGAGGTTTTTTTTATCCTTTTTGAAAGGAAAAATATTTTTTTTAAGGAATAGTAAAAGAAATAAAAATAAGTATCTTTTTAATTTATCCAGAGCTCTGATTTATTTTTGAATTATTATTATTATATAGTTTTTGAATTATTTTCTATTTTTCCTTTTTTTTTATTTGTTGTATCAGATCTTCTTCCGTGCCTTCGCTTGTTTTTTTCCATTCACTTTCTCTCCCCCGTCTTTCCTTCTCCCAAGTTTGTCAGGGGAACTGCAGTGGACTTGGATCAGCACTTTGGGGAGTTTATATTGTGATGGAGATTACAGTCAACACTAAATTTACAAGCAGGACTCTCTGACATGCTGGAAAGGTGAACACAAGAGAGAACAACTTCAAACAGTGCGGTGGAAGGGAAATAGTCATTGGACTTCAACCAAAGATTTTGAGTTCTTTGGAGTGGAGATGATGCTCAACACCAACTGAAAGGCGAGACTCTACTAGAGACTGATGTTGTGGACATGAATATCTTCTCAAACAAAGTAGAAAGAGCTTTCCTTTTTCTTCACTTGGCTTTTTTCATATTTTATGGAATATGGTGGAAGTGCAGAATAGATTTGGCATTCTGGAGAATCAATCAGATACAGGAAATGAGGAACATATAGGGCCTCTTACATCACTAGATGGACATCATACATTTGATAAGACTTGAACTGGTATGTTTAGATGCTGTCCTCCCCACTCTCATTGATCACTCAGGTTTGTTGATGGTGAGGTGATTGGTTGCTTTACATCTCAGTTCCCCCT
>JAAGKR010004516.1:4108-39829 GCA_011419295.1 Clarias macrocephalus | reverse complement strand
ACGTAACGTTTTGGGTCCATGTACTTTTCGGTATTTGATGTTTCTTTTTTATAAACAAGAATCAAAAAATGAAAATTAAAGTTATATTTGTTTTTTATTTTAAAACGTCAGACACCGTTTTAAAATTACACCTGATTTTCTTTCCTCGTCATTGGACTTCAACCAAAGATTTTGAGTTCTTTGGAGTGGAGATGATGCTCAACACCAACTGAAAGGCGAGACTCTACTAGAGACTGATGGTGTGGACATGAATATCTTCTCAAACAAAGTAGAAAGAGCTTTCCTTTTTCTTCACTTGGCTTTTTTCATATTTTATGGAATATGGTGGAAGTGCAGAATAGATTTGGCATTCTGGAGAATCAATCAGATACAGGAAATGAGGAACATATAGGGCCTCTTACATCACTAGATGGACATCATACATTTGATAAGACTTGAACTGGTATGTTTAGATGCTGTCCTCCCCACTCTCATTGATCACTCAGGTTTGTTGATGGTGAGGTGATTGGTTGCTTTACATCTCAGTTCCCCCTCATGTCTGTGTTTCCTTCTGGCTCCTCCCTTTTAGTGATGATGTCATAGTTAGTCCTACCGGAGTCCCTGCTTGCACTTTGCACTAAATATACATCCACCTTATACATTTTGACTGTGACCAGACCAAACTGCCATCTCTCCTTATCTTCTGCTCTCTTCTCTTCTGCTCTCTTTCTCTCTCCAGTTATACTGAACTTCCAGTCTTACACATTATTATGCTGATCAATCGCTGCTATCCGTTATCACCCAGATGAGGATGGGTTCCCTGTTGAGTCTGGTTCCTCTCAAGGTTTCTTCCTATTACCATCCCAGGGAGTTTTTCCTTGCCACCGTCGCCCTCGGCTCGTTCATCAGGGACAATCTGATCATTTTGATTCATACACACTCACATTTCATACAAACTTACTTCTTTTGATTGTGTAAAGCTGCTCTGCGACAATGTCAATTGTTAAAAGCGCTATATAAATAAAATTTTATTAAAATTTAATTTTGTATTAGCTTGTTTTTTTTCACATTTTATTTTTAGTTTTGTGCCAATGCCTGATTACCTATGTACTGTTACTTTCATAGATCTGATATTAACGGGTTAAATCTTTCCTGCTTCTATCTTCCTGTCTCCTCTTGCATCTGTTCTTAAAGGTGTGAGTGCTTCCACGCTCACCTTCTCATTCTCTCCTTATGTCTCTCTCTCTCTATCTCTCTCTGTCTCCTTCTCCCTCCCCCCCTAACTCGAGCCAACATCCTGTGATTCGTCTCTGGATGGACACGTCTCTGTCTTCCTCTCCTTTGATTCTTCAGGATCTCACTAGGACATTTATACTGGTTTATGTTCTTTGTAGTAACATATGTCAGTGGCACAGGCGTTTGGTCAAACATATATAAACCCCATCTTTTGCTGCTAATCACCTTATCACTAAAAAGGTATTTCTTAACTATAACGTGTTACGTTGTGTGTGTTGTCATGTAGCTCTTCGTTTGCACATTTGCACCTGCACTTTGTTGTCTATTGTCTGCTGTCTTTGTTGTCTCTTTTTGTATAGAAATTTATAGTTTTTTAGGTTAACTTAAAAATGTAAAAATCTGCGTTGTTAAATTTATGTTGTGTTGTTAATTTATGTTTGTGTTGTCAATTTATGTAGGACGTTGTTTCGTTTCACTGTGTACTGAACTGTATATGGTTGAAATGACAATAAAAAGCCTACTTGACTAATAAACAGAGACCTTTCTGACAGACAACGTGTGTGTGTGTGTTTGCCAGAAGCTCCAGCTCCACTCCAATGACAGAAACATCTAGTAGACAAATAGTGTTGTGTAACACATAGATGTGAACCTTGCAAGTGGCACAACTACAGTATTACGCACATGTAGCTGCAAGTAATATTGCATTCATCAATTGTATTTATACACACACACAACACACACACATATACATATAGAGAGAGTATAATGAATATATAATATGTAATAAATGACATGCGTATATACATGCACACATACTGTGTATGTGATTGACATAGTGACGGAGTGTATTGTGGGTAGAAGAAATGCTTAAGGGACAGTCATTGTGTTGTTTTTTGTTGTAGTTGTTGTTGTTTTACTGATGGGGGGATTTGTTACTGTTTTTTTTTTTTTTATGAGCAATAATAGTCTTTTTAAAGTGTTGGGACTGAGGTGGTTTCTACAAATATGGGTACAGTTCTGTGTGTTGTTTCCAGGACTCTTATGGATCTTCCATTATTAACATGTTCCTCCCTTTAAGGTATTGGTGCATCTCCAATGGAATCTGATGTATTTGTCTGTCTAGAGTATAACTTAGCTGAGCTGGCTTTAAATCCTGACCCCACCAAAGTACCACCAAACAAAGTTTGTCCACACCAGCTGATGAAGGCTAGACATCTATCTGAACCTAACCATGTGGCCTTGTCATTACATTTGCACATTCATTTTTGCCAGTCTCTTGACTGCCTCATTTAACCCATATATGGCTGAGGAACCCCAGGGTTTAGAATCTGGGCTCCACATTCCCCATGGTGTCCCTGACTCGGTCAAGTAAATGATCTGCCAGTTGTCACTCTTTAGCTTTGCATGCTCACACTGTCCCGTGTAGTGTATTATCTTCATTAATGGGATAAACATTTTTTTCCCTGAGGGTTCCACTGTGGTTTGATGAAAAGGAGAAATGTTCTATTGAATTCTACTTCATATTCTATTGAATTGAGTGAAACAAGGTCTGTGCTGAAGAAAGAAACGGCCACAGCTGGCACTGTTCATACACTATTTAATGCACAGCGGGTTTCAGTCTCGCCCATAGATTTCTGTACCTGGTACAGTCTTTCCTTTGCAGTTGTGCTGGTCCTTAAATGAGTCATTTATTTTTATTTTTTGCCTTTGACTTGAGAGCACAAGAGAAAGATTTTACATTCTCCCATCATATACATTTTTTCTTGCGCCAAGTTTTCAGCAGTGTGGCTTTGTGCAAAATGTTCCAAACTTTGTGTTCAGTTTGTCATCCTTGATGTCATGGGAAGTTATTGATATACATATTGATAGATGTCCACATATCTGTTGTCACACTCACTGCCACAGCCTGCCGGATGGCCTCTTTTGCCCTTGTCCTTTGCTTTCTTGTATCTCTTACTGAAATGTGTCACGTTGTCACGTTGTCGTTCTTGTTTGCACATTTGCACGTGCACTTTATGTTGTCTCTTTTGTGTCGAACATGATTCTCCGTTAATTTAAAAATGTCAATCTGTCTTGTCTCAGCTAGTCGGCTAATTAGGGTTCTTAGTTAACTGGTTAGTGTTGTTAATTTATGTTGCTAAAAATGTATGTTGTATGTAGCACCTTGGTCCTGGAGGAACGTTGTTTTCTTCACTGTGTACTGAACTGTATATGGGTGAAATGACAATAAAAGCCGACTTGAACTTGAACTCTGCTCCACCATAGGCTTTAGAACCTAGAAAACACCACAGTTGGTCACATAACAATAATAATTGTTTCTACTAATGTATGACATTCTTGTCTTGTTGAGAGATTGTAGGCTGAGTCCAAAAAATGGAGAAACATTAGCATGGTGATGCCTCAAATTTACATGTTGTTGCTGTATGTCAGCTCTTTAGGTTTGTATGACAGAGCTAACCTTAACCCTGAACAGCTTATTAAGTCTATTGTCATCACTCACACTCACACCACAGCATAAAAAATCTGGCCATAACAGACTAATAAAACACGTTCAAAAGTGGCCTGCAAACACCAAAGGACCTGAGGAGTCTTCTTAGGGAATAGAGACGAAGCTGTCTCTTCTTCTTTGTGCTCCAAAGTTCAAAATGCAAAACAGGATTTTATTTTCACATCAGAGCTTTTATTTGTTCCTATTGCCTCTGCTTTGATCTTTAGGAATTATTTGAGATTTTATATCTGGATTTTAAAAAAACTCCTTTGTGACATGTCCACTGTCAAACGCATCATATAAATAAATTCCCAGTGATGGACAGGAAATTGTATAATTATATATCCCCACAAGGTGGCAGCACTACCACACAAATGAATCTTTTATTGTCACGTGCAGGTGTTTAAAGTATTGCTTCTAACTTCTCAGCAACCACATAACTACAAATGTTAACCAAATATGTATATAAGTGAATTAAACAGATATGAACATACGGCTTTCCTGAAGCCAGAAAAACATGAATTTCTGTAAAGCTTTATGTGCTGTAATGTGACCGTTTTTTTATTCTTTATGAGGCAATTTGTCAAGCTGGCTGAGTTTGTTTATAAAGCCTGGTATGGGCTGATTCCTGGGATATGTAGCTGCTCAATATTCCTGGAATTTAGCATATTAGCTGTCCTCTAATGTACTTCCAAGGCTCGATCACAACGACCCTGATCATGATGGCAGCTCATCAGCTGAAGCTCAACCTTAGTAAAACCTGCTGTTCATCCCTGGTGACTCACCCCCTGCTCAGGACCTTGTGATCTCCCCGCACAACAGTCAGATTTCTTCTTTACAACATCAGAAAAATCTGCCCATTTCTTTCTCCACAGGTCACTCAGGTGCTTGTTTAGTCCCCTTTTATTTCAAGACTGGACTACTGCACCTCACTGCTGGCAGGTCTGACGCTGTCCACCATTTGTTCTCTGCAGTTGCATTAAATTCAAAACCCTGATGCTCTCCTACAAAGCTAAAAATGGCCCAGCACCCACTCACCTCTCGGCTCTAATCACACCTCACACCGCACCACGTTCCCTCCGATCGATCCTTCAGCACCGCTCGCCTCGTCCCACCATCACTCAGGGATCCAGGAAGACATTCATCCAGACTCCTATGTCCTGGCACCGAGGTGGTGGAACGAACTTCCTCTAGATGTCTGTACAGCCGAGTCTTTGACGAGCTTTAAACGAAGACTCAAGACATATCTGTTTCTTTAGTCTTTGGGATAATCCCCCTCTGAATAAGAGCGTTTGTCAAATGCCTAAAAATGTAAAAAAAATAAAGTTTTTAATTTTAGTAACTTTTATGATAAATAGTTACTAAAAATAAAAGAATAAATGATGAGTGGTTTGATCTGTCGGGCGTGTTGGATTTAAGCAGAAACAGGAGTACCTAATGGAGGAAAGTCGTTGAGTGTCATGACTCTATCAGTGGTATAGAACCTCATTGTGAATACGACTTCACTGAAAGACTCAGAAACACTGTTGTAGTCTTTATTATACAAGGGGTGTTCGAGTTAAAGCAGGACTTTTGATGGTACAGAATAACAGAACACAGTCCTGAGAGTAAACACTCCCTCTATGTCTCTATATAATCCCCTGATACACTAATGCACTTATCACAGTGTCTCACTAGTGCTTGGACACCATCAAGGGAGAAAGTTCTCTCAGTGCGCCGGAGCCGTGATCGAACTGTCTGTCTGATTCACATCTGAAACGCCGACCTCCCAGGAACTGGGGCAGTGGTGGCTCAGAGGGTTGAGGCACTGAGTTACTGATCAAAAGATCGGCGGTTCGATCCCCAGCTCCACCAGGTTGCCACTGTTGGGCCCTTGAGCGAGGCCCTTAACCCTACCTGCTGCAGGGGCGCTGCACCATGGCTGACCCGGTGCTCTGACCCCAGTTACACTGGGATATGTGAACAAGGAATTTCACTGTGCTGTAATGTATATGTGACAAATAATGGCTTAACTTAATGGATTCTTCAAGTAATTATCAGGAATCTTTTACTTTCTGCCTTATTAGTGTTAAATCTCATTTCTGTGTCTATATCCAGATGTCTGTTAAGATTTGTTTTAATATCCATTATTAAATGTGTATAATAAATCAATTGATTTAGATTAAATTTACATTATTCTGCCAGGCTCTTCTTCTTACGCTTGTTTCAGGCCTTTTAAAAGTTTTACCAGTTAAATAAATTACTCTGCTGTGTATATCATTTAGATCAATTTGAACTTTCATTTTCTTCATTTCCCCTCTCTCTCTCTCTCTCTCACACACACACACACACACACACACACACACACACACACACACACACACACACACACGTCAGCTGACTTCTGGGAAGTGTTTTGTTTTCGTTGCTTTTTAAAGTCACTGTGGGCGGGCTGTTGCTAAGAGCTGGCAGAAACCCCCAAAAGCCAATCAGGAGAAACCAGGAAGTAGGAAATAACAGGTCACATGACCTTTCTTCAACCTAGGAGGAAGTGCAAGTTTTTTTTGGTAGTATCAAACTACTAAATCCAAAAAATAAACAACCCCAACACCTGACACACTGGTATTCAGTGAAAGCACACACACACACACACACACACACACACACACACAGACCATTTAATTGTATTTATCATGTGCATTAATCATAAGTTTTCATGATAAAAACTTGAGTTGCTCTAAAGCAGATATAGCTTATTATTTTAAATCACTCTGTAAAAGAGTGAAATGCAGATTTCCTGCATGACGTGTGTGTCTAAAGTTCCATAGCTATACTCGAGCTGGAACAAGTGTGTAAAGTCCACCCTGAGAATAAACTTGCTAAAGTCCGCTACACACACACACCAGCTGAACCATTATGGAGAGTCAGCACAGCTGAAATGCGCACACACAAGGTCACACCCAAGGCCACGTTTCACCCTACACACATACTTACACATACACACATACAGCAGCTCAGTGCAGCAACAAATACCAGTTTTATATTCATACACTAACATTTTGTTTCCATAACAACAGGTCCTCCACGGGTATCAGTAAGGAGTCTCCAGTGCGAGGACTGAGTAGCAGTCAGAGGTAAAGCTGTAGCTTTGCAGTTTCTCAGTCACATGACACGCTGTGGGTTTTCCCTTACGCATGTCAGGGGGCATCCGTGACGTCAGGGACTACAGGGACTCACCTCAGGTTTCACTCCACTCACTGTATATTCTATTATATATATAAAACGGTTTGTAGAATACTGTGGTATACTATACATGCTGGTCAAATGTATTTGGACACCTGACCATCACATGTGCATGAAATTCTTGTCCAGGACTTGAAAGTGCACGGTTGTTTAAAATGTCAGTTTTCTGTACTGTTTCTCTTCACTAAGAGACCCAAACCTGTTCCTGCATGACAACGGCCTGTGAATGACACACGACTTCCGATAATCTGAACACACATGACTTAACCAGAGGAGTGTAGAGTTCCCTGAAATCCCAGAATTAACATTCCCTGAACCCGGAAAGTTGTGTACAAACAATGAGGTCAAGACAGAGGCAGGGACAGTCCCAGGTGGAATTTTCCACTAAAGTAATAAGTATGAATAAAAATCCCAGAACAGTACGTACACTCTAAGACTGGCAGTAAATCCTCAGCTCTCATCATCTACACAACACTTATAACTACAGGCTGACGGTTCGTACGGACGCCTGGTGTGTTCTGTCTGGTTCTGTACTCGGGTGAGAACACAGTACACACACTACTCATCTACAGACTCCGCGAGGTCACAGAGTAAATGAACACACACCACAGCATTCTGTGTCTGAAGTGTTTATTAAAAAAAATAAAACTTTTTCTCCAAACTGTAAAACTCTGATACTCTTCACACAGTCACAGCTCTCAGTGCCGCACCTTGCCACGTGTGGGAAAAGTGCGGTATAATGACAGGGGCGGAGCTTATCTCGGTGAGAGAACTTTTATTTGAAAATAAACCTCTGTTTCCATAAAATACACACGTACGCACGTGCGCACGCATAAAGTGTCTCTGTGATCGTCCTGAACAGCACAAGCATGTCCATCCTCGATTCCTAGGAACGAAGGACTCTGATGTAGTCATGGTAACAGCGCTCAACTCTGGCTCCTCCCACTTCATCGCATCAGTGTAAACAGACACGCCCCTATTCCCAACCCTGCCACTGCCATGAGCGCGTTCCGGACCGTGGACTCAGGATCCTCGACGCGGAAGAACTCCACAAAACCGTCCTGTAACACACACATACACACAAGGTTAAACACAATGACACCACACATCAGCGCGGATGTAAATCATGTGTGCACGTGTGTATTCTCACCCAGCCCTTGTTGTTGATGAACCAGTGCTGGAGTTCTGTGCTGAGGTATGAGGAGATCTGTGAGGTGACAATGTCCACACACTCCTCGGCCCGGTCCTTCACACACTCCTGCGTCAGACGCTCACACACCACGGCTCCCAGGGCCAACACACTGGCGATGCGACCCCAGCTCATCACCCCGTCGCTGAACACACCGCGCAACACGGACTGCACGCTGTCCAGACCCTGGGCCTGATCGAACAGCCGCTGCACCATGCCTGGAACACACACACACACACACATTAATACTTTAATATGACCAGGAATCTCTCTATAATATCTCGTTATCTTACAGCAGTGATGTTCACATCCTGCTTACTCTCGGTCTCCTTCAGGAGGAATTACCCAGAATTCCCCTCACTGTGGGTGTTTATGTAAGATTAGCTCTTTTTTACTTTCTATACTGAACTTCTCTTTTATCCCGAGTATGTGTTTCTGATAAGCACATTTAAAAATAAGCAGACTTCCAGGAACACCATTTCCTTATAAATCAACCACTATTTCTTAAAAAAGAAAAAGAAAACACGTGACTGTGACCACACCCAAAACAGTAATTAATTAGCCGCGCGCGCGTGTGCGCGCTTCATTACTGTGCATGTTGAGTTCAATAGCCCGCGTGTAATAAAGTGCATATTTGCACGTGCCCTTTATGCTATCTGTACAAAAAAAACAGAGTGTTCCTCTCTAAATTTACATGGTTTCTGTTAATTTATGTTGTTAAATCTGTCTCCTCGCCAGCTAACTAGACCTCTTAGCTACCAGTTACTGTTTCGAAAACTTTATGTTGTAAATCTATGTTGCATGTAGCACCTCGGTGCTGGAGGATCGTTGTGTCGTTTCACTGTGTTCTGACTGTATATGGATGAAGTGACAATAAAGCCGACTTGCACTACAGAATAGCTCCTGCAGCTCACTCGCTCTGCACGTGCACTTTCCACACACCGACACTGAAGTCTCATCTAATGCGATTTTTCTAGAATAAGAGCGAACACACAAGCCCGCCTTCTGCGTCCTGATTGGTCAGTTCTATCAGCCTTCTGCGTCCTGATTGCGCAGTTCTACCAGTCTGTTACGTCATAGTTGGATGACTCTTCGAGAAAAAAAACTGCGTTTATCTGACGGGTTAAACCAAAACAGATCATTATTAAACTATTTTTAAAAAATGTAAATGTGAACTTGCTCATAAAATAAAAACACATAATAAAAATGTAATAACTAACCCTTTACAGAGGGTCCTGATCTAAATAGATTCAGAAACAGTATTAATAGAAACGATAATGGAGCTGTTATTGCCCCCGCACGCACGCACACACCGCTGTGGGCGACCCTGTGTTTACCCACTCGGGAGCACGCTTTAGTACTCACCGCTGTAGGCGATCCTGTGTTTACTCAGCAGGTCCCGCAGTACTCTCTGCAGGCTGGGCAGCGCTGGGTGAGCTCTCCCCCGCCGGGGACTCGGGCCTAGGCCTGTGTGAGCGCGGTACAGCTGCCTCAGGAGCTCCCGGGTCTCTCGCTCCAGCTCCTCGCCGCCGCCCTCAGGCTGTAAGCGGCTCTCCGTGTCACTGAGGCCGGCTTTAACAGGCCAGGCCTCGGGCTCCTCCGTGTACCCGTCCAGCTCCTCCTCGCGCTGAGAGAACGCCTCCACCGGAGCGGCCACACCGGACACTCCGCCATTTTCAGCTCCACAGCACAGCAGGCTCAGGGGCGCGGTCCGCTTCATCATGCTCAGACTCATCTCTGTCACCCGATAAAGTGTCAACGAACTCAAGACAAGTCCTCAAACTCGAGGAAAATAAACCGAGATGAAAGTTTTAATCCGACAAATAAACCCTGCTCACTGCAGTCTGATCGAGATGAAGCGGAAACGACTACACAGCGCAAGCCTGTCTTATATATGATGGGCGGGGCATAGCGTGTGCGTCACGCGTGCGTCATTTAAAAAAAACCTGGAACGGCAACTGCCATATTTAGTGACTTCCGTTTAAAGCTGTTTGCTAGGCAACCGAAAATAAACTCAGCAAGATGTTACTTTATATTATAACAGTGTATACAGTGAAGACTCAGACACTGTAACTAACACAGAATGGATCTTTATCAGTATTTATCCCTAATATCTCTAATAATAATCATCATCGTCTATAGCGCTTAATCCTGTATTCAGGGTCGCCGGGGGCCTGGAGCCTATCCCAGGAGAATTAGGGCACAAGGCGGCGTACTCCCTGGACAGGGTGCCAATCCATCACAGGGCACACACACTATGGCCAATTTGGAAATGTCAATTAACATAACCTACATGTCTTTAGACTGCAGGAGGAAACGGGGAGAACATGCAAACTCTACACACACAGACGGGAATCGAACCCACACCTTGGAGGTGCAAGGCGACAGTGCTAACCACTAAACCACCGAGCCTCCCCAATAGCTATTACACTAACTAACAAACTAACTAAAAGTTAAACATGAAGTTAAACTGTCAATGTGTTAAACAATTCATAAAATCTGGGCTGTCAAATTGGATAATATATATGTAAAATTAGTTGTTTATTATGTATTCATTATTGAATTAAATAATAAATACATAATATTTAATTATTATAACTATTTAATTATTATCAAATTTTACTATTATATAATGAATATTGATGATTTCATAAAATTATCATAAGTTCATATATGTCAATATATAACATATAGCAATAAATTTAGTATTAAAATATTTAGAAAGTTTATTTTCCTGAAGTGTGCAAATTTTTTTGCCTGACTCTATTACATATATAAATCCTGTGCGGAATTGTTGTGCGGATCAGTTGGTCCACTGTGGTGACCCATCAACAGCAGCAGCCAAAAGATTAACAACAATATATACATAAACAGAATTGCTATTTGGTCGGTGTAGCACCCATCCCCCACAATTTAATAGTACGCGGCGTCAGCAGTTGTAACAGAACACATTGGCATCATCATCTTGTCCTACTGTGAGGTTATAATATCTCTGCCAAAACACTGGAGCAGTGAGGAGCGGCAGCAAGTTGACCCCACACTCCATTCGCAGGTAATGTTAGCACGTGTGCGAAGCTGTGGGTAACAAACACAAAGTTCTAAAATTTTGATAAAGTTGAGCAATGGTATATTTGGTTTAACTAAATGTATGTCTAAAGCATATGTATATCCACTTTAATAGGCTCTGTTCCCTCACACCCAGTGCTCGATCCAATGACCTGACCTCCATTACGGGCCCAGCCCAAGGAACCGTGGGTGGACGAGTTTGTGATGGGTTGTTTCTTGTTTTTCTTGTTTTAACCACAATGAAGCAATAACACTACTGATAGAGATGATGATTATAATAATGATGAGTATATATGAATTTCAGGACTACACTGCTTTTATTGCTATTAATTTTATAATAAATAAGACCTTTTTCATACCCAACATCATTGTACAATCAGAAAACATGTGCACACACACAAGCACACCAACACACACTGGAAAAAGAAAAATGTAAAAAGTTTTGGGGAAACAAACGTTTTAATTTGGACCTTGAAGATAAGGGTATAAACATTAAGAGTTGGTCCCTACAGAGATCAGTCAGAATTTGGGGATGGCTAAGTTCCAGCAGATTTAAAATCAAAAGCCTGTTGAAGAAGCTCAGTTAAATAGGGCAGAGATACACCATGTAGTACTTCAGTATCCTTTATCAAAAAATTATATTCAAGTGTATTAATAGTATACTTCTTTTAAACTAAATATGCATGCAAGTATATACTTGCCAGGCAATGATCAGAGATACATTTAACAAAAAATGCTCAAGTATTCTCAACTTAAACTGAAAAGTATACAAAAAGATTAAGCATACTGTACTTTGGCCTTAACCTAAGTGTACTTTGACATAATTATCCATAACGATACCTAAGTGTACTTGCCCTAAACATAAAATAGACGTATACTTGTCTTGTTATTTGCAATAAAATAGTTTGAAGTAAAAAGCACACGGGTGAAACTAAACATGACCTTTTATGTACAGCCGTGGGCCAAAAGTTTTGAGAATGACACGGATATTATTTTTCCCAATGTCTGCTGTTTCAGTGTTTTTATATCTTTTTGTCAGTGTCTGGTATACTGAAGTGTAATTACAAGCAATTTCCTAAGTGTCCAAATTTTTTTTTGGAACCTCTGAAATTCACCCTAACATGCTGTCAATTACCTTCTGGGCCACATCCTGACTGATGGAGTTAATTTTTACATAATCAGTGCTTGGAGTTTGTTCCCCTGTCTCTTGAAGTTCGACCACAAGTTCTCAATGGGAATAAGATCTGGGATGTTTCCTGGACATGGACCCAACATTTCCATCTTGTGTTTCCCAAGACTTTTGCCCCATGGTAAGGAGCTTCATCATGCTGTAAAAGGCATTGTTCATCACCAAAGTGTTCTTGGATGATGGGGAGAAAATGATCCTCTCGGAGGATGTTTTTGTATCATTCTATCTTCATGGCCGTATTCTTAGAAAAAATTGTGAGTGAGCCCACTCCCCTGTCTGAGAAGTGACCTCACACATGAATGCTGTGAGAATTCTTTACTGTTGGCTTTACTATTACATTACTGCAGCCTGGTCTTCAGTAATGCCTCAGCAGCACCACAGGCTGATCGCCTCCATCCTAGGCATGGCGCATTGTTGCAGTAATTTATAATAAAGGAGCCCTAACCAAGTATTGAGTAAGTAAATTAACATAATTTTTAGAAGTTGGACACTTTTCAATTTTACATATCGATTTTATATATCGTCAATTTTTTTATTGCTCTTAGCAAATATTCCAATATTTTGAGGTACTGTTTTTTATTTTTATCAAAATTAAAATTGAATGGTTTGAAAGATTTCACTTTTTGTGTAATGAATCTAGAATATAAGTGAGTTTTACTTTATGGGATAAAAAAAAGTCTTTCTACAATATTCTATTTTTTCAAATGCACAAACACACATATGCAAGCATGTGGGCATTTTTTAAATAATTAGTAAGAACTGTGCGATAGATAGATAGATAGATAGATAGATAGATAGATAGATAGATAGATACTTCATTGATTTTTTTCTTTTTTTTTGCATGTTTGTCACACTTGAATGTTTCAGATCATCAAACAAAATTAAATTTTGGTCAAGGATAACACAAGTAAACACATCATGCAGTTTATAAATGAAGGTTTGTATTATTAGGGGAAAAACAAAATCCAATTTTGTTCTTGATTTCTTGATTGTGAACAGGTGTGGCAGTAATCAGGCCTGGGGGGGGGACACTTTTTAAAACAGGGCTATGTAGTTTTGAATTTTGTTTTCCCTTAATAATGAAAACCTTCATTTATAAACTGCACGATGTGTTTACTTGTGTTATCTTTAACTAATTGTGATTTAAATTTGCTTGATGATCTGAAACAAAGCAAAAAAATAAGAAATCAGTAAAGGGGGAAGCACTTTTTCACACCACTGCTTGAAGGACAACTTTAAGGAGCCTTTATTGTCAAGTGATATTTATGCAGAAAGTGAAACGGGTAGCCAGTGTAACAGGACTGGGGTGACAAAGGAGTTTTTTTGTTGTCTGTTTTTTCTCTCTAATGAGAGAAAATTCTAACTGCAAAGTTTTACATGGAGTGTAAATGAAGCAGGGTTTTATCAGGAATTCCAATAAAGAGAGGGTTATAAAAGTCAAGAGAGAATCTAAGCTTTTCGAGTTGTAGGTTATAGAGGTTATAGAGAACCTCCTTGACCCAATGTTTAGGTGATGGAGGATGTGAGAGCTTCCAGCTGAGCAAAATAAATTTTCGGGCTAGAAGGGTGGTAAATGCCAATGCCTGTTTCGCTACTCTGGGAAGGTCTGTGTTGATGGAGATACCAGATATTGCTGATAATGTGTTAGGGGTAATATTGTGTCCGTAGGCCCTGCTTAGGGTGTCAAAAACACGTGTCCAAAATGACGTTAATTTGGGGCATGACCAAAACATGTGGACGTGGTTTGCTGGAGTTAAGCTGCATCTGTTACAAGCCTCGTTGACAGAAGGAAAGATTCTAGCCAACCTCGCATTTGTATAGTGGATCTTATAGAGGACCTTGCACTGGATCAAGCTGTGCTGGGCACATATGGAAGACAAGTGAACTAAAGAGAGTGCTGTCTTCCCATGTAGCTCTAACTGCAGTGGGGGGTTGTGAGGAGGCTGACCACATATGCCCATACAAAATGGAGATGGATCTTTTGGTGGCCGCGCCCACTGGCAGCAGACTTTCTGTTAGATTTTCAGGGGGGCGGTTTGGGAAGTGGGGAAACTGCTTCTTTACATAGTATCTGATCTGGAAGAAACGGAACAGATGGTGATTTGGAAGGTTATATGTGGATGAGAGTTGTGCAAAAGATGAGAAAATACCTTCAGTGTACAGGTTACTTATCTTGGAAATACCGTGGGCCTGCCAGATCTTGAATGCTGAATCGGATTTAGAGGGTTCAAAACAGCAGTTCCTGTAGATTGGAGCTAGAATAGAGGGACCAGAGAGACCAAAGTTTTTCCTAATCTGATTCCAGATCTTCAGAGATACAGAGACCACTGGGCTGCTACTTAGGCGTGGAACTGGGATTGGCAGCTGTGAACACAATGCGGAGGAGAGAGAAAATGGGGAAGAGTCTCTTTCCATACATACCCACATAGGCAGAGGATTTTGCTCCTCCATCCATCACAGAAGTTTTTGGGTGTTAGCTGACCAGTAGTAATGTCTAAAGTTAGGAAGGGCAAGGCCTCCACTCTTCTTAGGAGACTGCAAGATTGACCTGCGAATCCTAGCCGGTTTCCAGGAACTTGGAGATAATTTTATCTAGTCTGTCGAAGAATGATTTGGCTAATAGAATGGGAATATGTTGAAACAGGTAAAGGAACTTTGGGAGAACCACCATTTTAATTGAATTCACACGGCCTAGCAGTGAAAGTGGCAGAACCTTCCAGCGGTCGAAGTCCCTCTCTGTCTTCGAAACTAGTGGCAAAAGGTTATCACGAAACAGATCTGACTGGGATGTGGAGACAGAAATGCCAAGGTAACGGAAGCCGTCAACTGCCCATTTGAATGGTGCCGCCGAGTGTGGAAGGTCTTTGGCCGATGCATTGGTAGGCATAATCTCGCTCTTGTTGAAAACGGAGCTTTTTGAAAACTCCAGCTAAAGTGAAGATTTTCCAAAACTCCGTTTTCAGTGGTGTTGTGTGGAGGGGAAACAGAGATTTCGGCTTGTTGTGACGTCACCTTGTGCAGATGATGTAACTGTCTGTGTGCTCGTCTTCTTGATTTGTGCAATAGGGGTGTACATACAGTAAACTAGTGGACATTTTACATGCGTGTACATACACACACAGTTACACATTACGTTAATGTACAGAGGTGCCTGAATGTGCTACTGAGCTCACTGTTGCTACACACTGTACAGAACTCTGACTACACACAGACCCCACAGACAGTGACGGTGGTTTGGGACAAGACCTGGTCGGACTTCTACAAAGCGCAGCAGATGATGACGTTTTGTCGAGGCCCCCTGTTGATTAAGGAGGCTCCTAACAGCGCATAACAGGGTGTTTTCAGTTTTTTTCATGTGGACAAAGACATTTTTAAACCCTAGGTCGTGTGGAAAGAATTATTTTTAAAAACAAAGAAGAAAAAAAAATCCATTTTAAAATACCCGGCTACGTGTGGACATTGTGGACGTGTGGAGGTTTCATGGCTAAATCTGAGCAGCCTGGTGGCCAGTCTTCATTGATGGCACAATCCTCCAGTAAGAGCAGAGTGTGAAGTTTTAATTAGCTGAGTAATAGCACAGTTTTGCTTAATTGCAATGCAGACAACATTATGGGAGACATATCAGAGTTCAAATGAGGACAAATTGTTTGTGTGCAAGACAGCGAGTCTTTGTGATGTATGAAGAGCCGCGGTATCCAGCGTAACGTCAGCATACCACCAAGAAGGACGAACCACATCCAACAGGAGTAACTGTGGACGCGAGAGGAAGCCGTCTGAAAGGGATGTCCGGGGGCGAACCCGCAGTGTATCCAAAAACCGTAAAACCAGCTGCCCAACTCACTGCAGAATTAATTGTGCACCTCAACTCTCCTGTCTCCTCCAAAACTGTTCATCTGGAGCTCCACAGGGTCGATGTACACGGCCGGGCTGATATAGACAAACCTTTGGTCACTCGTGCCGATGCCAAACGTCGGGTTCAATGGTGCCAGCAGTGAAGATCTTGTGCTGTGGTCAATGTGAAACATGTTCTGTTCTCTGATGAGTCCAACCTCACTGTCTTTCCCACACCCGGGAGAGTTACGGTGTGGAGACGCCCCAAAGAAGCGACTGTACCACCCAGACTGCTGCATGCCCAGAGTGAAGCATGGGGGCGGATCGGTGATTCTGGAGGATCATGTGCACCCGATGGTTCAAACATTGTATCCTGAAGGCGGTGCCGTGTATCCGGATGATTATGCACCAATACACACAGCGAGACTGGTGACAGAGTGGTTTGATGAACATGAAAGTGAAGTTGAACATCTCCCCTGGCCTGCACACTCACCAGATCTAAATATTATTGAGACACTTTGGAGTGCTTTGGCGGACTGAGTCAGGAAACGTTTTCCTCCAGCAGCATCACATAGTGACTGGGACACTATTCTGCAAGAAGAACGGCTCAAAATCCCTCTGGACACCGTGCAGGACTTGTATCTGTCATTCCCAACACAAATTGCTGATGGGTTGATTGACAAATCTTTAAATAATCTATGAGCCTTAAATACTGAGTTGCATGTTTGAATTGTAAACATGTATTGCATTGTGTAATTGCATACCTTTGCTCTGAGCAAAACAAAGATATGTTGTAATCGAAACCCAAAAACATCAGAAGAATGTGATGAATGAACACAATGTGAATTAGTAACTTATTGTAGTTTGTATCATGATGCTGCACTACATTGCTCTAAGTAAATATCAGCTCGGCCCTCGGCTCGTTCATCAGGGACAATCTGATCATTCTGATTCATACAACATTTAATGTTCTACAGAGCAGTAGTTTGTGATAATTAGAAAAATAGAATTTATTTTCCAAGACATTTGGTTTGAAGATAAATGGTAAATATCAGGCGGAATGTCTTGTCTTTATGTCCTGAAAATATATATATTCACAAAACTACTGCTCTGTTTTTTTTTTTAACACAGAAAATGTAATAAAAAAAGCATCTATACTGTGTGTTAGCTAATGTTTAGTTCAATCAACAAAATGGTTTGTAGAACATTAAATGTGTGTGAGTCAGAATGATCAGATGGTCCCTGATGAACGAGTCGAGGGCGACGGTGCTGAGGGAAAAACTCCCTGAGATGGTAATAGGAAGAAACCTTGAGAGGAACCGGACTCAGCCGGGACGCCATCCTCATCTGGGTGATAACGGAGAGCAGCGATTGATCTGACCTCATACCCTCAGCTTGTTCATCAGGGACAATCTGATCATTATGATTCATACACATTCACATTTCATACACATTTCCATAATTTCCTTTGGTTGTGTGAAGCTTCTTTGCGTCAATGACAATTGTTAAATGCACTTTATAAATAAAACTGAATTGAACTGAGTAATTCATTGTTCTTTACATTGTTCTCTACATTGTTCTCTCTCTGGAATTCTTGGTGGAGTCCAGTTTCTGCCTGTTCCACATGAAAAACAATCCCTCCTGAAGACATTCTTTCTCATGACTGTCTTTTCACACTGAATCAGCTTTGCGTGTGTGTGTGTGTGTGTGTGTGTGTGTGTGTGTGTGTGTGTGTGTGTGTGTGTGTGTGTGACTCAGCATATAGCAGAGTCATGTGATCTGCCTCAGACAGCGCTCTCCTTTGTACACCTTGGCATTCTGAGTGAAAGGTACAGAGTGTCCTGTGTCATGAAGCCGAGAGTGGAAGTGGTGACGGGTCGAGACGGGGTCTGTCGTACGATTGTCCTAAAGATTTGTGTGTGATGTGTGTGACCCACTGACAGTCTGACACACTTAGAAACACAAACACAAAATCTTTATTAGACCTGACTGTTTATTCACATTATTTGAATATTAAACAGGCGAATATTTATGAATAAGATTTATGTTTATTGCAGATGAGAATATAAAGTTTGCACCAGAAGGGCTTATTAGTTTCTTCTGTCTGTCTGTGTGAGGCCTGATTTACAGTAAAAACGCTATAGATCAAATATAATACACTGATGTAAGTTTAAAACGTAGAGAAATAAAAAGTGATTGACACGATCATGTGACACAGCGAATCAGGATATTTTTATTTAATATAGTTGTAAAATAATTCACAATGTTTAACACCTAAAGAAAGTGTTGATTAATTCTCTAGAACAGCAGCTCTGACAGTAGTGCAGGTTTATATTAATATATTAATGCGCTTGTTCGCACTGTATACATTATCGTTTCCATAGCAACAGCTTATTCATGGCTGTTTCATTAGTTTTCCCCCTGAACTCTCCTTAGCGAGTGTTAGACTCTTGTGCTTCTTCCAGAAACAGCATGTCATTGTGTTTGGTCAGATTTAATGAGACACACGTCACCTCCAAGATCACTGTGAGTGTGGGTCTCTCTCTTTTACACACACACACACACACACACACACACACACACACACACACACACACACACACACACACACACACACCATGTTTTCATTTCCTCTTTCCTTAGCATTAGACATGATGTCAGTCACATGTTTTTTTAGGTTTCTGACTGCGCTTCCCTTTCCCTTCTTTATTTAAAAAAAAATTCCAGTGTGTGTGTGTGTGTGTGTGTGTGTGTGTTTTAGTGAAACTGCTTTAATTACAACTAGTCAGTATGATGACTGAAATTTTACGTGTGTGAATAGTTAAGTCATTGTATTTTATACATTGTATATTACAGAAACTAAACAGTCTTAATCAATAAACTTGTACAGGAATTTACATTTTCATTTTAGTTTTAAAAATATATTTGTATTTTTTATACATTTGTTTCACAAAAACATCAAATTAAATTCAAATATCCACTGCAAATTACTCCACAAATTATTCATTATAGTAGTCATACACACACACACACACACACACACACACACACACACACACACACACACCCCTTGCAATGTGTCGGTTTTCATTAATTCAATTTAATTCAATTTTATTTGTATAGCTCTTTTAACCATTTTCATCGTCAGAAAGCAGCTTTACACAATCAAAAGAATTACAGAAGTGTGTGTGAGATGTGAGTGTGTGTGAGTCAGAATGATCAGATGGTCCCTGATGAACGAGCCGAGGGCGACGGTGCTGAGAGAAAAACTCCCTGAGATGGTAACTAGGGAACCGACAGGGACCCCATCCTCATCTGGGTGATAACGGAGAGCAGGGATTGATCTGACCTCATACTGTGTTTGGTGGTGGCAGGCAGTTCAGTATAATAGATGTTAATTGATGTTAATATGAAGTCCAGGTAGTTATTGGAGGCTCAGGTAGTTTTATAGGAAATTCCAGTCCTGAACTATCGAGCGACTGCAGCCTGTAGACTGTAGCTAAGATATTCTTTAACTTCTTTATATTTATCTTATTCAAATACTTTATTTCATTTTTATTTTTATTCTTATTCTGTATATTTTGTAAATAAGTGTTTCTTTATTTTAAATATCTTCTTTCTTTTTGTTGTAATATTATAGGTCAATAGCAGTCGTATAAGCATTTCACTTCATATCATACTGTGTATGTGACGAATAAAATTAGAATTTGAAGTCCGCAGAGAAACAGCCGTCAACATCATGCGAGGCCAGAACCGTCTTCCTAGTAGAGTGAAACCGTCCCCAGACATCAGACGCATCCCAAAGAGACACACGGGGCTCCATGTGACCAGATCTCCAACCAGAAGAGGGACACCAGGATGAGTCAGACAGGTCCAGAGGACAGAGGGGGTCTGGATCAGTGGCAGCTCAGAGGAGACATGTGAGGGAAAGAGAGGGGGGAGAACAGTTCGGTCTGGTCACAGTCACACAATGTATAAGGTGAATGTATATTTAGTGCAGAGTGCAAGCAGGGACTCTGGCAGGACTAACTATGACATCATCACTAAAAGGGAGGAGCCAGAAGGAAACACAGACATGAGGGCAGTTGAGAGACATTACATCTGGCATCTGTGCTCTCTATAGTCTTTAGGTCTGATGCAGGAGACAGTTCTCTCTACTTTCCTTTTCATGTTAGACACTTTAGACATCCAGTAGAACCCTGAATCCTGTCTTCTGCACAAGTTCTCGGGTGACTCTGCAGTTGTGGGATGTGACAGAGGTGGACAGGAGACAGAGACCAAAGATCAAGGAGATGGTTGTGGACCTCAGGAGGACCACGACTACAATAAACACAGTTTTCATTGTGGGTGAGCAGGTGGAAGTGGTGGATACCTTGGAGTTCACCTCGATAACAGATTGGACTGGAAATGTAACACACATGCTGTCTACAGAGAAGAACAGAGCAGAATGCTTGAAAAAACTCAGGTCCTTTAATGTCTGCAGCAAAATCTCACAGATCGAGCCTGATGCTGCATGCATAATCTTCTCTGCTGCTATCCGCTGGTGCAACACCAGGAAACTGTACAAATTAATCAGGAAGACTAGCTTCGTACTTGTGGACTCCTCTGGAGTGTGACACAGGAGACCAATACTAAAAAGTAGCACAGTAGTAGAACTTTAGTTCCCTGGTCAGTCCGGTTCCTCTCAAGGTTTCTTCCTATCGCCATCTCAGGGAGTTTTTCCCTCAGCACCGTCGCCCTCGGCTCCATCTGATCATTCTGATTCATACACACTCACATCTCATAAACACTTCCATAATTCTTTTGATTGTGTAAAGCTGCTTTGTGACAATGAGCTATAGAAATAAAATTGAATAGACTTGAGGTGATGGCCCCAGTAACGAGGCAACCTGAAGTGCCATGTGGGGAGACGTCAGTGATAAAGTCAGAGAAAAGTGTCTAAACACAACAGAACTGCTGTACATGTGATGTTTTAACGTGGGGTAGAGTCGGGTTTATACTGGGACACTCGCATTTGAGATTCTCTCTTCCATTAAAAAAAAAAAGCAGACAAAGTGTGCATTTTCTGATTACACAACGATCCAAATATGAGACCCAGGGCGAGATCTTTCACTTTAAGGAAGGTTTCACTTCATAACCATGAAGATGCCTTGGACTGGATCTACACAAACAGTTTCACTGTGATGGCGTGTGACTGCAGGAGCTCTGATAGCTTCAGGACTGAAATTGCCATGGACACTTTTATACCCAAATGAGCGAACAGTTCAGTTCAACTGACATCACCCAAGTTTCATTTGTACAGAGTTATAAGCTTCGAACACCAAACAGCTTTACAGTAAAAAAAAAATAAAATAAAAATCCAGATCTGAATGTAAAAATAAAAACGAATACATCTGGAGCTTGTTTATGAAGCTAGTAGATCCAGACAGTGAGGCATTACAGGAATCCAACCCAGAGATATGAAAAGCATGAACTAGTTTCTCTGCATCATGTAGGTCTTATCTTGGCAATATTTCTGAGATGAGACAAGTGAGTAGGAGATGTCTGGACATGCTCATCGTCTTCTGCTCTCTCTCTCTCTCTCTCTCTCTCACACACACACACACACACACACACACACACACACACACACACACACACACACACACACACACACACACACACACACACACACAATTACCTGTTACTGTCTGGCTCATTGGTGAGGTCATTTTAATAACTGAGGTCTAATTAGAGATTTTCTAATGAAAAAACATCACCCAAAATAAATATCATGTGTTTAATGGATAAAGTGTATTTGTTTTAGTTCTGTGTGACATTTATACCCACATTTACTCACACACACACCACTCCCGAATGAGAGGCGTGTCAGGAAGTTGAAACACACACACACCCCTATTCAGAAAGCGACAGAAACACAGACACTGTGCAGGATGCCAGGAAAGAAAGTCTGCATTGTTGGATCTGGAAACTGGTAATATTTTCATTTTGCGTGTGTGTGTGTGTGTGTGTGTGTGTGTGTGTGTGTGTGTGTGTGTTATAAATTACTATAAATGGCATTACTGTAATGCATTATCTTATGCATGTAGTGTATTGTGTGTGTGGGTGTGTATGTGTCTTGGGTGTGTGTGTGTGTGTGTGTGTGTGTGTGTGTGTGTGTGTGTGTGTGTGTGATAACTATGTGCCAATGGGTGGTAAGGTATGTGTCAGAACACGTGCCATTGAGTTGTGTTGCAGGTGTGGCAGTGTGTTGTTGTCTTTATGTGATTGGTTAACACAGAGGCTCCTCCCCCAATCCCATTTCTGATTGGCTGGGAGTAAAAACTCTGGTGTAGTTTTTCAAAGTGACAGCAGAACTCAACATGTGTAACTTTTCTCACTGACACCAAGCTGCTCCGCCTCACACGCTCAGTGTCTGAATGCTGATTGGTCAGAAGGTGTTGGTTAATTTTCTTTAACAGCAGCTCTGACAGTAGTGTAGGTTTAAATCAATGCTCTCATTCTGACAGCTCACAGGATGTGGACAGCGTACTGCACATAATAAACTGATTAAATAAGTGTAACTACTGATATAATGAGGTTTTCTATTTTCTGTAATCATCTGTAGATGATGTTTCATTAAACAATTGACATCGTCGCACAGCAACTTTACACAATCAAAAGAAATTATTGAAGTGTGTGTGAGATGTGAGTGTGTGTGAATCAGGATGATCAGATGGTCCCTGCTGAACGAGCCGAGGGCGACGGTGCTGAGGGAAAAACTCCCTGAGATGGTAACAGGAAGAAACCTTGAGAGGAACCGGACTCAGCAGGGACCCCATCCTCATCTGGGTGATAACGGAGAGCAGCGATTGATCTGACCTCATACTGTGTGTTAGGAGGCTGGAAGTTCAGTATAACAGGAGACGTTAATAACATTCATGGAAGGAGTCTCCAGTGTCAGAGATTTGTAACAGCAAGAGTGAGAGCAGCGTGATATCTGCAGGGTCAGATTAGCTTTCTGGTGGTGTTTGATGCTGCAGTATGCTCTCGCACTATGACGTGGTAACAGAGCTTACGGCAGGTTATGGTTCCTGAACTGCTGGTTGCTCAGGTGGTGCTCCAAAGACAAAAGTCTGTCTTGTAAGCAATAACTCCTTGGGATGACAAGAATAAAGCAAAATCCTATAAACTAAGGCTCAGAGTCGAAATACTGAAAGGAGCCATGAGAACATATTCGCTGTTGAATGTGGTAGGAAGTGAAAACCACCACAGACTTCAAGTCATCCCACACAACAGTGCTAACACCAGCACCCCCACTAATACATAGAAATTCGCTCATCCGCGAAACGAGGTTAGTGTTTCCACAGTGCCTGTTCCACTGGTGACTCATGTCCTACACATCAGTGCTTGTGACTTCTCATCACACCGTGTTCTCATTACATCACAAAACTCCAGATGATGGCCAAGTCAATCAGTCTCTGTGTTAGTGGATATATGAGGTTTTTTTGGCTTATATGTGTGTATCCTTGTGTCATTTAGGCCATTTTATTTGAGTAATATATTACATAAAATTATCAGATGTCATTAGATAGAATATTTGTAATTTAATTATTGTTATTGTTTTAATACAATAGTGACCAGCCCACTTTGGTTTGTGTCCCAGTCTACTATTTTTAAAGTACCGGTCGGTTCTGCGGGTTGTTTTGGACTGTGAGCTGGTGTTTAGGCTTGCTGGCTTTGGAGGATGTGTGTGGTTGTATCAGGTCGTGCACTGGGCCTGTTCGCTTGCTACACTTTTTCTTTGACAGCCTAAAATATCTGTTGCTGTAATTTTGTATTCCCCAGACTCTGTATAAACCTCCACAATGGCTGCTCTCCTCGCTGTTCTGTGCTTATTTCATGTGACACTTGAAGATGTCATTTTTGGGATCAACAAACATCAAGCTGAGTTTTCAAGTCTGGACACAAATAAAATATGTTGTGTATCTCCTGTGTCTGGCTTCAGATCTGACATTAATTTGTAATTGCTGCCTTCGTTCTCGTCTGATTCTGTGTTCCTAGTTCATGTGATTAGTGTACTTCATGATTTTGACATAACTACAGACTGTCATCAAGAGTTCATCTCGGGAGTAAATAGGCATTAAGCATTAAGAAGAAAAAAACTGGCCACAACCTTTATCGGGCAGAGGAGTGTAAATGTTTTACTGCTATTAATCTCAGTGAATATTTTACCTAACCCCGGTTAATGTTTGTAACACACCTGCTGACTTTAAAACAGGGACTTGTCCTGATTTCATTCATTTGAAAGTACGTAGTTTGATTTGAACATGGATATGATTTGTATCTGATGCTGATGTAATTATAATTGTAATTTGTTTTATCAGAAAGCTGGCTGAGAAAATCTGTTCTGAACAAAACATTAGCATGAGATTAGATAGATTAGATTAACAGTCAGGACTGACTGACCAAAAGGACTGGAGCTATCGCCACCTCATCACAAGTTCATGTGCTACTCTCTGCATCACTGAGGAAGCACTTGAGCTATGAGCTCTTGATCTTGGGGTCTCTAAAGAGCTGCATGTCACTGTTGTTGGCTGTTGTAGCACACCATCAGCTGTAAGTGGTGTATTATAGTCCTTAATGCAGTTTCTGTCAGAATTGACATTTTTATGAAATTATCTTCATCTGAGATTTAAAGTGGAACCGGCTACAACCCTGCGAGGATCCCAGGGATTCCAGGATCCTAGTAGTCCTAATCTGTTCTAGTATATACAGTGTACTGTGTGTGTGTGTGTGTGTGTGTGTGTGTGTGTGTGTGTGTGTGTGTGTGTGTGTGTGTGTGTGTGTGTGAGAGAGAGAGAGAACATAAATCTTATGCTGTGAAGGGGAGATACATGGTGTTAAAATTCCAGGAGATAACATCTCCTTGAGACAGGATTCTCTTTTTTATCTGTTAGATGACAATAAACACAAACACAAAACCCCCTTTTCTTTCATTTTCAGTTTTCACTTTTCTTTTTCTTTTTTTCTCTTTTCCCCCATTAACAGAGCGACTCACTCTCATACCTAGTGCTACCTAATGTCTGCACGCTGACTGCATTGACTTGGGGGACGGATCATATTTTGTAGGTGTTGTGCATTCCTTCGGATTGCATCATGGAGACGTTGCCTAGCAACTTCATGCCTGACCAGAAACCCACAGTGTAATTGTCCCCGGATTGGCTTGTCGTGAGATCCTCTGCGCTACAATTCCAACTTTTTAACATATATATTTATTCTTTCCCTCAAGACAAATGAAAAACACATTATCTGGAAATAAGTCTTTTCAGGGGGTGTGGGATCATCTTCTTTCCTCCCCCTGTTGAAAGTGGGTGATCCCACATTTTTAAACAATTCTAGGCCTATATCAAAACTGTCTGTTCTGGCTGAGGCACTTGAATCATTAGTAAGTGACTTATTGATAAAGGTTTTAGCTACTAGAAATATGTTATCTGATTTCTAATTAGGATTTTTTAAAAATCATAGTACAACTACAGTGGCTTGTGGTAAATGATATTATTGAATCCTTAGACAAAAAGAAACATAGCACATCCTATTTATTGACTTGCCTAAGACTTTGACTCTGTGGATCATGCAATAATAAAGCAAAGAATGTCTGCGGTTTAACAACTATCTAACGGGGATCTCAATGTGCGCAGGTGAGGTGTATCGCCTCTAGTCACCTTGATGTATTTTAAGGTGTACCCCAGGGCTCTGTCTTAGGACCACTTTTTTTATTATATAAATCAACATTCCTGACCGAAATGTTTCCAAAGCACCTTTCCATTATTACACAGATGGTACAGTGTTATACTGTTTTCACAGCTACACTACATGATGCTCTTTTTCCGTTACCATTTGTTTTCATTCTGTAACAACACACACAGTGCAAATTCAAACAATTCACAGCCATTGAAGCCTAAGACTATTAAAACTCTCCATGGCAGTGTGATATGGTGTGTACTTTGATACAAATATTTGTATTTCTAATATTATAATTTGGGTTTTTATTTTTGTAACAAATCTTGTTTTTCTTCCAAGGCTAAAAGGAAAGTTGTTGCTGCCTCGTTTATGCGTGTACAGGACTGTGGTGATGTTATATACATGCATGCTTACATATTATGGATGGTTATGATGGTTCAATATGGAGCACTGAGATTTATTACAAAGTTGAATGGACTGTTCTGTCTACCCACTACTGCTGTTTGTTTTATGTCAGAAACTCTATGTAATGTCTTCTTGACTAGGACACATTCTGAAAAAAATTTTTTTTAGCTCAATGACTTTTAAAATTCCTGGTTAAATAAATAAATAAATAAATAAATAAATATGATAACTGTTCATTGGCTACAATTAGGCTAAAACATTATAGTCAACATGCTCAACAGAGAAATGATGTTCTAACATAAAAAATTATTGATCAATTTGTGTACAAGAGACATGAGATACACACGGGTGTGTGAGAAGCTGGTGTTCTGGTTCTGTAGCTGCTGTAGTAATCTAAAGAAGTGATTATTTTTAAGCTGTTTTTAAAATGAAGTTATCTGCTGTGAGACTGTTAATTGCTTGTGTACCTTCAGGGGTTCAGCCATCTCACGCATCATTGGGCAGAATGTAAAGGCGTCCAATCGGTTCGATCCGCTTGTTAACATGTGGGTGTATGAGGAGGACATTAATGGGAGGAAACTGACTGACATCATCAACACAGAACACGAGAATGTGAAGTACCTGCCAGGACACAAACTGCCCAAGAACGTGGTGAGAACCTTCTCATCTCTGTCTGTCTCACAGTCTGCCTGAATATCAGTCGATCTCTCATTCTGTCTCTGTATCTCAGATGTGTGGCAGACGTAAGTGCAAGTGTGTGTGTGTGTGTGTGTGTGTGTGTGTGTGTGTGTGTGTGTGTGTCCTAAGTCACTGAAGTGTATCTGTAAATATAAAATATTTTAATATGTTATTCATGTCTTTTCTTTTATTGTTTCTTTTAATTAATATAATTTTAGGCTAAGGATATATTTAGGCTTAAGTTATTCTATTAGAGAGATTTAAATCATTAAAATATTGTGTAATTAATGTAAATAATTGAATCTAACTTACACACAGTTTATCACTTGCGATATTTAACTAAAATAAGAACAAATCTAGGCGGGCGCGGTGGCTTGTGGTTAGCACTGTGACCTGACACCTCCAGGGTCCAGGGTTAGAGTCTGTGTGTGTGTGCTGTAGTGCCCTGTAATGAACTGGCACCTCGCCTCGTTCCCAGAATCCCCTGCTCCAGGCCTCACGCTGCCCTGTACAGGATGAGAGCTGTATAGAAATCAGGGCCACAATGAATTGAATTAAAGTGTGTGTGTGTGTGTGTGTGTGTGTGTGTGTGTGTGTGTGTGTGTGTGTGTGTGTGTGTGCGTTCATCAAATACTAGTAATATGAATAATTTATCTTATTAATCTTACTAAACATAAATGAATAAATAAAAACATGTACATTCATTTCTACACAGAAAGCTGTTCCTGACGTTACAGAGGCTGTAGCTGGAGCAGATATCCTCATCTTTGTCGTCCCTCATCAGTTTATTAGAAAGCTTTGTGACCAGATGAAGCCTCGTGTTAAACCAGGAGCCATCGGGATCTCCCTCATTAAGGTCAGAACCGATCAGAACCATTGGAATGTTGCTCAGTAAGGGCAGTGAACACTCGTTAATGTCAGAGCCAAAAAAAAAAGTTGGTTACTGGAGGCTCAGGTAGACTGTAGGAAACTCCAGTCCTGAACTATCGAGCGACTGCAGTCATGAGTCCTCAGAGAACAGCTGTCTGCATCAGCTGAGGACAGGAGCGTCTTCATGGTGAAGTGGAACCGTCCCCAGTCACCACACGCGTCCCAGACAGACCACACGGGTTAGACAGGGAACAGAGGGGGTCTGGATCACTGGCAGCTCAGGAGCGACATGTGTAGCTCGACAGAGAGACAGAGAGACAGACAGAGAGAGAGAGAGAGAGAGAGAGCAGAAGTATAGGAGAGATAACTGTTAGGCCTGGTCACAGTCACCCTATGTATAAGGTGGATGTATATTTATACCCCTATCTCACTGTGTGGTTTCTCATTCTCATGTGGCACTGTGATTACGTTTCCATCTTTCAGCGCAAAAATTTTTTATTTGTTTAATTTTTTGCAGGTCCTTGCATTACTTCACGGAATGCCGGGCGACTCACGGTGCCTAACACTACATCTCCCCGCGAGTCAAACCGCATAGGTTAGATAGGGGTATTAGTTCAGAGTGCAAGCAGGGACTCTCACCTCACCGTCAACAAACCTGAGTGACCAATGAGAGTGGGGAGGACAGCATCTAAACATACCAGTTCACCAGATACTCTACGTCCATGAGTCCCCCAGATCTGCTCCTTTACCTAAGGCTCATCTATTTACAAACATGCTGCGCTAAATAAACAGGTTTTTAGCCCAGACTTAAACACTGAGACTGTGTCTGAGTCCCGAACATTAATAGGAAGACTATTCCATAACTTTGGGGCTTTGTAAGAAAAAGCTCTGCCCCCTGCTGTAGTTTTAATAATACGTGGTACTGACAGGCAGCCTGCATCCTTTGATGGAAGTAGGCGTGGCGGATCGTAAGACACTAACAGTTCACTCAAATACAGTGGCGCGAGCCCATTTAGTGCTTTAAATGTCAAAAGTAGTATCTTAAAATCGATGTGAAATTTCACAGGGAGCCAATGCAGTGTAGATAAGATAGGGGTGATGTGCTCGTATCTTCTGGTTCTAGTGAGGACCCTCGCTGTTGCATTCTGCACCAACTGAAGCTTGTTTATACACCTAGTTGAACAACCAGACAGTAAGGCGTTACAATAGTCCAACCTAGAGGTGATAAAGGCATGAACTAGTTTTTCTGCATCATTTAAACAGAGACAGTGGAATCTTAATTATTAAGATAATAAACTATTAAAACCATAAAATGATCACAGTAAGGTCAGTGCCATACTGTGTAGATCAGAACCAATACGAGGTATCAGAATCAGAACCTTGTTAATGTCAGAGCCATCAGGATCTCAGGATAGAACCGATCAGAACCACTCGAGACTTCATCAGTAAGCTCAGAGACAATGAGATCCTTCAGAAATTTGCTGAATAAGGTCAAAGCTTATCAACATCAACAGAATCACCTTCATTATGGTCAGAGCTGTAAAAAGAATTCTTTGGATAATTGATTCTGATCACTCATTAAAGGCAAGACGATTTAGATCCATCTGATTTTCTCCTCTCTCTCTCTCTCTCTCTCTCTCTGTAGGGAATAGATGAAGGTCCAGCAGGTCTGACGTTGATCTCCGACATTATCAGAGGGAAGCTTGGGCTCGATGTAAGCGTGTTAATGGGAGCAAACATTGCTACGGAAGTTGCAGAGGAGAAATTCTGCGAGACCACCATTGGTACACACACACACACACACACACACACACACACACACACACACACACACACACACACACAATCAGCTACTTTACCTGTAACGTGTGTGAGTGTGTTTTCAGGGGCCATTAATGAATACAACGGTCAGGTGTTTAAGGAGCTGATGCAGACGCCAAACTTCCGCATCACTGTGGTTTCAGACTGCAACACTGTAGAGCTGTGTGGAGCCCTGAAGGTAACACACACACACACACACACACACACACACACACACACACACACACACACACACACACACACACACACACACAGCTGAGGCTGAGTAATATGTGTGTGTTGTGTGTATTAGAACATTGTGGCGGTGGGAGCAGGGTTCTGTGACGGTCTGGGTTTTGGAGATAACACCAAGGCGGCTGTGATTCGTCTGGGTCTGATGGAGATGGTGGCCTTCGCTAAGATCTTCTGCGGCACCTCTGTCAGTTCTGCTACGTTCCTGGAGAGCTGCGGCGTCGCCGATCTCATCACCACCTGCTACGGAGGACGCAACCGACGTGTTGCCGAAGCTTTTGCCACCTCGGGCAAGGTCATGATCTCCCTCTCGCTATACAATAATCTCAGTCACTGTGACGCTGAATAACAATCACACAGGATGTAAAGTAACTGTCACTGCAGTGTGAAACATTGTGAACACAGTACACAAGCACACAAAGTCTTCTAAAGTGAAAACCATCGCAAACGAATTACAGCTAAATGACAACATCAGCCAACATTAGCGTTGGTCCTGCGCAGACGCTGTGCAGTGTGTGTGCAGTGTTTACAGTGCTGAGGGACAGAGCACTGTAAACACTGAGTGCTGGTTCTGTTTAAGTGATTTCATGTTAGAACCAGTCTGGGAGGAATCAGGCCTGGGTGTGAGAGACAGGCATGTCTGGACAGTTTCTTCCCTTAATTAATGAAATCATTTAAAAACTGCATTTTGTATGTACTCGGATGATCTTTTTGTAATACTACAATGTGTTTGATGATCTGAATCGGAATGATCTGAATTAAGTGTGACAAATATGCAAAACAAATACACTGTATGTACACTTCTGATGGAAGGTTTTTAGCCCTATTCGGTCAATGAAACCCAAAGGGTGTGTATATACGGTACATGAAGAAAGCGAAAACACCTGTGAACAATCAGGATGCGTGATGAGGACACGTGAGGTCGGTGAGAGTGACGGTAAAGGGGTGGAGACGGAACAGCAACAGGAACAGCAACAAATCCTGTCACGGGTTTGATCTTTTTTTGCACGTGTGGCACCACAGACACAAGGACACGAGGCGAGGTCTTACGGGAAAAGGGGTCATTTAAATAACAAAGTGGAGGTGTGCATGCGCAGGTCGGGTGACTGGCGACAGGCGGCGGTGGGCAGAGGGGCAGTCAGGAGCACGCGGAGGTAAAGGTCCTGCACGCACCCTGATGCGACCTCTCGACGACGTCTCCCACTGAGAAGAGCGCGGCCACAGGCGGGAATCCCTTTCTGACGTCCGTCGACTGGGTGCCTTTCCCGGCTGGGATCAGGGGATGTGACGGCGGGCTCTGAGTGGGAGTGAAGGTGACGCAAGAGCTCAAGCAGTTCTTTCCCACGCTGTCCTCATCGCGGAGATCAAAGGGAGTCTCTGGGGGGCGTAACATCTCCCTGCTCGCATGCCACTCCTTTCGTGGTTCCTTAGACCCTGGACTAAACTCTGCGCCTCGCTTTTATAACGTGGAGAAAGCCAGAGATCCATTAATGTTAATTATTGCCAGCTGGCGCGACCTGTTGGCCCCGCCCCTTCGTGCACCTGCAGAATGGAGGGCCGTCTACATAGGGAGCCTACGGAGTGAGCGAGAAGCGACAACAGATAGAGGCGCGCGGCCATCACAGGCACACGTCTTGACAATATATATAAAGGAACAACAGCGTATAGAAGTCGCTACCATGGCTCTATGTCTGAAACCTGCATGCAGTCTTTTGCGCTGCTGAGTCCTGACTATGAAAGCCATAATGTTAAAATAACCAAACGATGGACATGACAGAGACTGGCGCGAGATAAAACCATGCGGTGCTTATAGACACAGCAAACAGGAAACACGAGACAGAGAGTAAACTTACACCCAGACATGGGAACATTTACAAGAATAAACTGTGCAAACCACAAATAAAAATAAATAGACGAGTTAATCTTAAACTAAACAAGTAACAGGTGGGATGATACGCATGTGACACAAGAACCAGGAAGTGAAAATAAACAATGTCAGAATAAGAGTATGGCCTAAAGGGATTAATGTCATCCATGCAAACAGGATTATTCAAGCAACAATATGTACTGACAATAGACGAGACTCCTGTTATTTCATTGCTCTCCATCCAATCCCCATTCCAACGAAGAAATTACCATTCATTTGCATTACGTATGCCTGATTGATTGATGTTTTTAGTTTAAAGGTCTACAGGCTTTTGAAAAATCTGAATGAAAGGAAAGGTGTAGAGGACAGTGGTGAGACCAGCGACGCTCTACAGCTTAGAGACAGCGGCACTGAGGAAAAGACAGGAGGCGGAGCTGGAGATGTTGAGGTTCTCTGTGGGAGTGACGAGGATAGATAGCATAAAGAATGAGTCCATCGGAGGGACGACCCATTCACTATGGCAACCCCTGAAAGGGAACAGCCAAAAGATAAGAAAGACAGAGACTTTTGAAAAACCATGTTACAAAAGAAAGATCTGGCAACCCAACTCTGAATACAAGGAACTCCCTCATTGTAAAATAAAAATAAAAAAACTCTTAGGATTTAAGTCAGTAAGAATGTGGGTCTCAGTTACCCAGCATGCACTGGGCTTGGCCTGAGGATCCCATCTCCAGGAAATGTTTTGAGAGAAACTCATGTTATGGTTTTAAAAACACACTTAATTAGGTATTTAATAATCATGGAAAGTTTTCCCAACTTTGAAATGTGTGTGTGTGTGTGTGTGTGTGTGTGTGTGTGTGTGTGCTGTAGTCTATAGCTGAATTGGAAGCTGAGATGCTGAATGGTCAGAAGCTTCAGGGGCCTCAAACATCAGCTGAAGTTTATAGGATCCTTCAGAAGAAGAACATGGTCAGCAAGTAAGTGATTATCATCATCATCATCATCATCATCATCATAACCCGGAGCCCCTGTTAGAGCTCTTGTCTCGCCCTGTAAGTGTGAACATCAAACTCTACATGTAAGATCAGTAAAGACGCAGCTGTTAGCATGTTAGCATGTTAGCATGTTAGCACTCTGGATTTTATGCATCCTGCTGATACTAGTGAAATCTAAAAGCCAGTGTTTAATCTCCAGCCCAGTGTTAAGTCCTTCATAGTGTCCAGAAGGTTGTGAGTTTCAACCCCAGAGCTGCCAGAGAGCCGTTATTAACCTCCTAAACAAAGATCTAATTATTATTTTATTAATCATTTTAATTAATTCATGGAAATGTATTTTCTCTTTGAGAATCAACTAAACTAGTTTACAATAACACACTGGAAGAGTTCAGTTCTTTATTTATGATTTAGTGTAATCTTATCCAACAAAATCTGATGAAAAAAGTGTTCCAGGAAGTACCGACACCAATAACATCACTATAACACACACATGACGCGCGTCAGATCAGTGTAACGGTGAATTCGTCACGATCCGTTTCTGTTAGGCGTCTGAGTCTGAGTGAGATTCATTTAGTCAAATGTTATCTGCTTAGTATCTGTGCTGAATGTCAATTTCACCATGTTCTGGTGTGTGTGTGTGTGTGTGTGTGTGTGTGTGTGTGTGTGTGTGTGTGTGTGTGTGTGTGTGTGTGTACAGGTTCCCCTTGTTTGTCTCTGTGTATCAGATTTGTTTTGAGGGCAGAGATGTGAAAGAGTTCATCACCTGTCTCCAGAACCATCCACAGCACATGTGATGTAGAATCTTCAGGAATCCATAAAGAAATCATCAACATGAATAATCAACCACTGTAGAACAACGTGACGGTCCAGAACCCACGAATGACCCGTCCAGCACTTCCTCAACCCTCCTGATCATTTAACTCTCTCTAAAGATCATCTGATGTTTTTACTACAGAGCTGCCAAACGCACAACACTGTTGCACTACAGTCTGAGCATGCGCGCACACACACACACACACACACACACACACACACACACACACACACACACACACACACACACTGGTTCCACGCTACTAAAACAATATGAACACTTATGATTAGTGATCTTAGCTTGTTCCTGATCATTTGCTTAAAATTCTACATTTTTAGATTAATCAGTGTACCAGAGAGAAAACTGCCTTCAGTCCTACAGATGTGTAGATCTCAAGGTTTAGACTTTTCCTCACATTAAACTTTACTTACAGTGCTGCTGTACTCTGGTTGGATTCATTAAATAAAGCTGTTTGTTTTTTACTGAATTTATTTTGTGTTTTCTGAACACATTCACAAAGATCGTATTCCGTCATGTTAATCATCATTAATTAATAAGATAAAATTACAGGTTTTTAATAATAATTGTTTATTTTAATACTTGTGTAAGATACATGTTTAAAGCTGATGTTTAACCGAAACACTAATAACCATGTTAAAGCCAGAGAATGAAGAACGTGAGTTTTTAGTAATGATCAACAATAAATGCACACAGTATACAAGTACGAATAGAAGTATGTACAGTTAAACCTTGGATTGTGAGCATAATTCATTCGGAGGCATGCTTGTATATCAAAGTGAAATTACCCCATAAGAAATAATTGAAACACAGACGATTCCAAAAACCCAAAAATATTCATTTAAAAATAATTAATGCAAAATATCCCGACAGAGCAGTGTTTCTGTGTGGAGCAGAGTGTGTGTGTGTGTGTGTGTGTGTGTGTGTGTGTGTGTGTGTGTGTGTGTGTGTGTGTGTGTGTGTGTGTGTGTGTAAAGGTGAGAGGAGAAGGAGGGGGCACACATGCATGAGCACAAACAAACACACACACACACACACACACACACACACACACACACACACACACACACACACACACACACACACACCAGATCCTTGTGTTATAGTAAATAGTACAATACATGCGTACTACTCGTATCTCAAAACATCACTCGTTTATTAAAAATTTTGCTCATCTTGCAAAACGCTCTCAGACCCACAGAGTTACTCACAATCCAAGGTTCCACTGTACTTCTTTACTCCTGTAAGAGTACCGCTTCACCACTTCACCACCAGAGGGCACTGCAACACCCCTACTGTAAATTGAGAATTGTATTATAGAGATGCAGAGAGTGAGAGTAGAGTTCACACAACTGGAAGCACTGCAAAGTTGGCGATTCCACACTGATTCCTGTTTCTTGCCATCCGGATGTAACCCTTCTCTCCCCAAGCTGCACCCCAACTGAGAGAGCAGATTAGATTAGATTAGATTTATAAGAAATAAAACAGTCTTGATGATTCATGTTTCCACAATTGCGTGCGTGTGTGCGTGCGTGTGTGTGTGTGTGTGTGTGTGTGTGTGTGTGTTGGTGTATGTTTTTAACCTGTTTTTGACCAGCCAGTAATCCTGTCCTCTTTCAGTTCCGTATCCCACCACTAGTACAGCGTGATTCACATTCCGCGGGTCACACAGAGAATCAGTATAAATACCTACACACACACACACACACACACACACACACACATGCCAGTGTTTAACACCACAAAACACCACAAAACACCACAAAAGCAAAGAGAGCCAAAGTAATGAGTACAGTACGGGAGGTTAAGTGGATGAAGAGGTCAAAATGTGTGTGTGTGTGTGAGAGAGAGAGAGAGAGAGAGAGAGAGAGAGACAGAGAGAGAGCTCGCGCCTCACCGCTCCTGTATCTGTGGAACGAGGCTAGTTTGGCGTTAACGCCGACGGAAACCGGTCCGATTTGAGCCACGGCATTCAGCAGCACAGATTCATTAGCGTGAGGAAGCATCCTGAAGCTGGAGCAGGAGCCGGCTCGGCCTTTAGGAGAGTAACGACACAACCCCTCCTACACAACGACACACAACATCAACGCTCCACACAC
>JAAGKR010004515.1:19056-60309 GCA_011419295.1 Clarias macrocephalus | reverse complement strand
TATATATATATATCCATAACATTATGGCCACTTGCCTCTTGCCACCAAAACATTGGTGTTCTGTCACTTTTTCTGTAATAACCAGCATTAACCTTTTCATCTGTTTGACCTGCACTAGTGCTTCTATTGCATGGTATTACACGGACAAGCCTATGCTCCCCATATGCCACAGTAAGCAGCCTGGGAACATCCCACAGTTGTGATGGCTAGACAACGAGGGAGTGAAGGCTGGCCTGTGTAGTCTGATTCAGTAGAAGAGCTACTGTAGCTCTAATAAAGGAAAAGGTTAATGCTGGTTCCAATAGAACAGTGCCAGAACACACAGGTCATAAATGTTTTGGTGGCAAAAGGGGCAGAACCTACTCAATATTGGGCAGGTGGTCATAATGTGTTGGCTGATCAGTGTACTATATATGTAGACACTGTACACACACACACACACACACACACACACACACACACACACACACACACACACACACACACACACACAAATATACTGTATATAAATGTAAACACAAAATCTTATCATATATCTTTATTTCCTGTTGCTACTATTATGGTCAAATTCCTTGTCTGAGACAGAATCTCGCTTTATGTCAAATTGCAAGGGGTGTTCAAGACTAGTTGGTGCTTATTTGCAAAAATTTTACAGAGAATCATTTTAGTGGCGTTGCGAAACATGGTTGATGAGAAGTAAAAGATAATGGGGTCAAGGGAGGTGTTGAAGGCACTTAAGAGCAGTGTGTAGTTCCTCCAGTCTGAGCTTTGGTCAGTGATGAAGTCCACCAGATGAGAGATGTTGTAGGGCAAAAAGCAAATCAAGTAGACAATCAAGGTACCCAGCGCCATTCCAATGGCCCTCTGCTTCTCCTCCTTTGTAATGCAAGGCTTGTGGTAAAGGATCCAGATGCAGTTAAGATAACAGAACATGCATATAGCTAAGGGGACCAAAAATAGAACTACAAAAATCTCCAGGCGCATTGGAAGTAAAACATTCTTCTGTTGACTGGTGAAGTCTTCGTAGCAGGTTGTAATGTTTGTAGAGCTGTTGTTCATATCAATGCCGATAAATACAATTGTACAGTGTGCACCACTGACCAGCCAGATGAAAATACTAGCAATGATGGCATAGAGGAGCCTGTGGAATGTCCTGTAGGTTACTGGGAAAGTCATTCCCAAGTAGTGTTCAATGCTAATAGCCTTTAACAAAAGAGAGCTTACATAGATGGTGCTGAAAAAGACAAATGACATGATAGCACACACATCCTGAGAAAGGTGCCACTTCATGTCTGATGCTGCCTCATACATCTTCAGAGGGAGGAAAACCAAGAAGAGGAGATCAGACAGAGTCAGGTTCAGCAGAAGGACGTCTGTGGGTGTGGGCTTTTTGATAAGCTTCATGATGAAAGCATACATTGCCAGGATATTAGCTGGTAGGCCGATTAAGAAGGTTATAATGTAGACAGCGAGAAACACCCAAGGGTCTGTCATTTTGGTGACTGCAGCACACTGGTGGAACAAAAATAAGAAATATCATGCATTGCATGGATTGCAGTTTTTGCGCACCGTATCTGGTACATGAACACATATACAGTACAGTCTATCAGTCATGTAACTGACTAACTGTTTTCCCGCATTTGGACTAGAGCTGTTACGATGCACGTGCCTTACCTGAAAATATATTATGTGTAATAAATCTAATTACTGAAGTGAGCAAAAGACATTTTGCATAAGGAAGCAGAAACCCGACTGGTTCGACATAAGAAGTTCTTGCCCAAGATAATATCACTCAAATTTGTAAATTGGCCATGAAGCATGTCATGAGAGCACCCTGCAGAGCATTGCTTCCTGTGCCTAATGTACACCATATGGTACTACTGAGAATGGATAGTGGCAATCTAATCAATTACTTTGCTACAGTGAAATGACCAGGAGAGAAACAGACCTGTAGAGCTTGTTCAGATACGCCACATTGTAACATGATTTTTATTGTTAGGGGAATCTTGCTGGTATTACTCACAGCTGTACAGTCATTAAACTGCCACATTTTAGATAGATAGATAGATAGATAGATAGATAGATAGAGTACATGCTTTATTGATCCCACTGATAATGCCAGATAACCAGAAGCAATTGACACAAAACACTTAGACAGGCTATAAATTGCACACTGTAATATCTTATATATAGTCAGTATACACAGGGTAATGTGAGAACTGCTCATTTCTGAGGTCATTACACTAATATTGGACAAGAAGGCCTACCTTGCGGTGTCTGCTCTAATTCATCCCAAAGGTGTTATATCAGGTCAAGGTCAGAACTCTGTGCAGACCAGTCAAGTTCTTCCACAATAAACTAACTCATCCATGTCTTTATGGACCTTGCTTTGTGCACTGGTGTGTAGTCATGTTGGAACAGGAAGGGGCCGTCCCCAAACTATTCCCACAAATGAGATTGTCCAAAATGTCTTGCTAATGTCTTGTCTCTTCAGAAAGACCAGTCAGCTCTGACGTTTCTTATACAGAACGTTCACTGACCAGTCCAGTTAGTCATCCTACTGTAGCCAGAGGTATCTGTATGACCTGACCCTTTTAACATCCACTCCCTTAATGGAGACAGGTAACAGGGGAGACCTGGCCCAACGAAAGTCAATAAACATCTTTTTGGTCTACCTTGCGTTCAGTTGTAGCTGGTTTAATTGGCTTAGCTTCTGTACTTGGCCAGTCCTCTGTGGTACTCCTGTGCTGCTGAAAATGTCTGTCTGTAAGAGAACTGCAGGGGATTAAGTGCATGACTAGCATGACTAACCTGAGGCCTGAGGAGAAGAGAAACAGTTGTGATGTCAGATGATGTGAGACATCAGAGCTAGAGGGGTGTGATAACAGTACAGTACAGACAGTCATTGGTAAAGGAATAAGGCAGTCAAACCTGTTTGAAGAACTGGTAGGCCCTTACCACATTGGCCCTTACCACATCCTCAACTATTACCTGGTGTGCTTCTTTTTACAGCCTGTGATGGTTTTCATACCATCCCAGACCTCCCTCATGTTGTTTTCCTGCAACTTCTTCTTCACTTTTAGTTTATACTGTGTGTCTCTTTAGACTCCTTCAGACTGAGCTTGAGTTCTTTCTGAAAGAGCTTGAGCTCAACCTTGTCACTATTTCTAAAAGTCTTCTTCTTCAGGTTCATTAGAAGATTGACTTTGCTGATAATACAAGGCTTGTTGGTCAAGAAGCAATGCATCGTTCTAACAGGCACAATGATGTCCATACAGTTGAGGTAATCTGTCATGCATGTGCAACCTCCTCATTGTCACCATTATCGGAGGTCCTGCACCACACTCCAGGCAGTTCACTTCAGTCTGTACCAGAGTTGGACATAGTAATAAACTTTTGTACAAGTACTGTTACTTCAGTGAAATTTTGCTGAAATACAAGTAAAGTTACCAATATAAACATCTACTCAAGTAAAAGTAAAAAGTAGCTCATAAAAAATTTACTCAGAGTAAAAGTTACCCAAGTTTCTTTTTCTAACAGCGGGGGTGGGATGAGGGATTCTAGTGTAGTTCAAAAACGATAAGCGGATATAAATCCCAAACTAGTTGTTTTTAATTGAAGGAACACCTTTAATAAAGCTGTTGCCTTTCTTGTGTTTGAAATCAAAGTGGTCGCTTAAATATGGTGTGACACTTTGCGCCAGACAGCCCAGGGAAAAAAGAGCATCACAAAATTATAATACAAAACATAAAGAAAAGTAAAGAAAAGGGTAAAAGAATAGAGCGTTTCGGGGGTGAGCAGCGCACCTGAGCTCCTTCTCACACACACACCTCCACAGCGCACACTGGGGGAGGGGCGGCAACTCTTAAAAGGGCGACATACATACATAATGTGGTATACAACATAGGCCGTTACAATGGCCAGGGGTTTTCTCCATAAGAATTTGAAGGCATTTCGCTTTCAGATGGGTCTGCATCACTGGCATCTGTTTTGTCCGTCTCCATCGTTCTTGTGAGTTTAGCGTGTTTGTTCTCCCAACCCATCAATCAATCAGTGCAGTGGTTTCCGGGTGCAATTTTTTTTCTTCCCTGTTGCATTATTTTTATTATTTTTCATTTTCATTCATTTATTTTTCTCTCAGAATAGAACATACGTTCAAATGTAGCAAAGTACAATACTTCAAACAAAACATACTTAGGTAAAAGTAATATTACCGATTTTAAAAACTACTTTAAAAAGTAGAAGCACACAAAAAAAAACTACTCAGTTCCAGTAACTTAAGTAAATATAATTCGATACTTTCTCCTTCACAGTAATATGTCTTGGGTTACACCAACTAATGTAATATCAAAGTAAAAAAAAGTAGGCCAAGTATATTGAATCCTAGCATGCCAAAGCATAATCACGTGTACTTGCTCCAGACTAATGACTAGTATACTTGAAGTTTACTATTTTGCAACAACTAATTTTGTACTAAGTGCATTTAAGTTGTAATTAAATTGTACAAAAAACACAACTTTAAATGTATTAAGTATACTTTTGTATGCTAAAGTGGAACAACCTTAAGTATACATAGTACACTTAAAGTACATGGCTGTGTGTGTACTAACGTACATACAGTAATTAATTAGTTAATGTAATTAATTATAATACATTAAATGTTAAGTATATATTTAATGTATAATAGGTACATTACAGCAATTTTAACTGTGTTACAAATACATGATTAATATACTATGAGTAAATTCTTATTGCAGCAGTAGCATGCTGTTATATTTCTGGCCAATTCCAAATACTAAAAAAAGTACACTGTGTGGTTAATACAAATATACTGTATTATATCATACAGTACACATAATCTTCGATAATACTGTATTACGATTGTGTTACCAGTACACTAAAGCTGTTTAGGATGATTTACAAATGCTGAAGACATTTTCTACACTATAAAGTCATTATAAAAAGACAATTACATTAGTAACTATGAGGCAGATTTTGAGAAAGATTTCATTTGCACAAGGTTGCAAAAAAACAAACAAAAAGTAGTTATTTAGTTTTTTTTTGCATAAATAGTTTATTTATGTTTATTTAAAAGTTTTATGTCAGATTGTCTCAAGCAAACAAAAAATTTTTTTACTGTTGTCCGAACAAAGACAGATATTAGTATTAGACTATTCAGGTACAATATTAGTTTAAACCTGATGTGTTGTTTCTAGTTGTTACAAAGAGACTAAAAACAGGCTACGGAGAGAGCTACGGAGCATTATACCAGAAGCAAATAACACATTAGATAATACAATCTCTAGTTTAAATACTTAATTACAAACTACCTAACAAAAACCATGAAATTTCCCTTTGCCAGTGACAATTAAATAATAATGATAAGAACTAACTCACGCAATGATGCAGCTTCCAGCCGTGAATTCAAACTAGGAGCGGAAGAACTGGGGAGATCAGAAAACAGACAGTCCAAATCTGCCCGCTTCCAGTTTCTGCTGTGTTGCGCCAAGTCTAGTCTCTATAAAAAAAAAAAAAAGAAAAATCAGTTTAATTTAAATGTACTTATTTATTCTTATATAACACACACTACTCTCTTGTGTGCGCTTTAAGACTCGTTTTTGCACGTTGAATCTCTCTTGCGCGCTCTCAAACTTGTTTTTGCGCGCTGAAAATAACTTGTTCAAGATAATTTATGTGTTTGAACTATTTCTCTTCTGTGCGCTCACTATCATAAAGCTACACGAACTACAGCAGCATTATAATCATGAACCTATTTCAGCCAACCAGAAATTGGAGGTGGGCAAATTCGGACTGTCTGCTTTCTGATTGGCTTCCCAGTTCTTGCGCTCCTAGTTTGAATTCACGGCTGGAAGCTGCATCATTGCGTGCGTTAGTTCGTATCGTTATTATTTTATTTTCATCGGCACAAGGTACTGTAAATATCTTGGTTTTTATTAGGTAGTTTGTAATTAAGTACATAATTTAAACTATAGATTATATTGTCTAATGTATTATTGCTAAATCTTATGTACTTTGCTTCTGGTATAATGCTCCGTAGCTCTCTGCCTGTTTTCAGTCGCTGTGTAACAGCTAGAATCAACACACCAGGTTTGAACTTGTGAAAATGAAATCTGTTGAACTCATGAATAAAATCTCCCTCATAATAATTGATGTGTTTCAAAAACATATTATAGTGTAGAAAATGCATTCAGCATGTGTAAATTACCTTTAGTGTACTGGTAACACATTTGCAAGACAGTATTATAGAAGACCGTGGGTACTGTATAATATAAAACAGTATATTTGTATTAATCACAAATTACTTTTTTTTCTTTAAATGTACTTTTTTAGTATTTGGAATTTGCCAGAAGTATAACACATAACACAGCACTAACATGCTACTGCTGCAATAAGAATGTATTCATAGTATATTGCTCATTTATTTGTAACACAGTAAAAATTGCTGTAATGTACTTATAAGACATTAAATATATACTTTAATTTAATTAATTAGTCAGGTATGTACATTAGTACACACAGCAATTAATTAATTAATTAATTACACAATTAATTAATTACTGTCAGGTATGTACATTACTACACAGGTTGTAGACAATTGTCTGCTAGCTGCACAGAGTCGGCACTCAGGTTCCATCATTTTAAGATTGTGTCTGTTCTCTGAGCTAAACAAGAATGTAGAAAGACTCAGAAAGTCTGTTTTATGAATCTAGTTAATATAGAATTAGACCACACCAAATGCACAGCCAGCACCTCTCACATCTAAAGGACTTACTGTTAAATGATCACGGATCAGGACTTTAATATACTGTGTTTAACAGAAACTCGGATTAAAACAGAATGAGTATGTAGCATTAAATGAAGCTAGTCCTCCTGGATACAGCTACTGTATGTACATCGGCCATAGCTAATTGTTAGAGGAGGAGCCGTTGAGTTATTTATGATGATAATCGGACACAAATTTGAAATCCTCTATATGACTATAACAAACATAGCCACAAATAATAAGTCTGCTAAGTTGATTACGCTAATTATTATTTACAGACCTCCTGAGCCGTACTCTGAATTTCTTAGCAAAATTGTTGATTTCCTTTCAAACGTCGTAGTTTCTGCAGACAAAACATTAATTTCTGGAGACTTTAATATTCATTTTGAGAATCCAGAAGACCCTTTGAGAACAGCATTTATGTCCATTTTGGACTCACTAAGAGTAGCTCAGTGTGTAGCAGGACTTGCTGATAAACCTGGTCACACTTTAGATTTAATAATATCCCTCAGATTAAAAATGGACAATATAGTGACTTTCCACTGTTTGAAGTTATCTCAGATCACTATCTTGTCTTGTTTAGAATTACTTTTTTTTAAACATATATTAATTCTCCCAGTTATCTCTCAGAGTTATCAACAATGATTGAATATTAAGATAATACCTGATCCCTGATCAAGAATCAATGCTCACACATACACTTTAAAATAGACAGCTCAAAAAAAAAAACGTCTCGGGTTACTTTGCTGTAACCCTGTTCCCTGAAAAAGCAGGAACGAGATGCTGCATGAAAACGCTATGGGAATGAGAATACCAACGGCGCCGCATTGCGAGTGTCTGGGCCCCCAGGTTGTGTAGTGTGTGCACACAATAGCCTAAGAGGTCTCAGACATAACTTTGGGATGCTGACTCGAGGACCCGCAAGACCGGAGTAGGATGGACATCCAAACTATAAAATCTAACAAATGTGTGCACACTTGCTGCAAGGGGACACCTCTTGCCAGACAATTGATGAGGCAATCCCCCTGGTCGAATGACCCCTGACTCCTAGAGGCGCAGTGTGACCATGCGCCACGTAGGCTAGGGCAATAGCATCTCTCACCCAATGTGACAGCGTTTGTCTAGTGGTGGCCACCCCACGGTTGCGGCCCCCATGGCAAATGAAAAGCTGCTCTGACTTACGCCACTGGCTAGTGCGGTGGATGTAAATCTGAAGAGCACATACCGGACACAGTAAGTGAAGTCTTTCCTGCTCCGAAGCTGTAAAAGGCAGAGGACAGAAGGCTTCGAACTGGGTGCATGGTCAAGAATGGATCTTTCGGAAGATAGTTCGGGTGATGATGCAGAATAGCTTTGACTAGCCCAGGGGCAAAGTCTAGGCAGGATGGGGAGACTGACAAAGCCTGCAGATCTCCAATTCTCTTCAAAGAAGTAATGGCCATAAGAAACAACATCTTAAGAGTCGGAAGCCTGACAGGTGCTTACTCTAGTGGTTCGAATAGGCTGTCAATTAGACCTTTGAGCATAATAGCTAAGTCGCACGAAGGGACCATTGCTCTAGTGGGCAGCCTCAACCATTTAGCTCCACGAGTAAAACAGGCAACTAAAGGGTGCTTTCTCACAGAAACCCCATCGGTCATAACATGACAAGCCGAAATAGTGGCTACGTACAATCTGAGAGTACTAGGGTATAAGCCTGAGGACAACTTTTCTTGCAGAAACTGCAGCACTGAAACAAGTTCTTCTAGTGGAGGGAGCCTTAGCAAAAAGTTTCAATTATGCTGGCTGGAAGACCAGCATCTCTTAGTTGGTCCCCTTCAGGGACCAGACGTTAAGGTTCCAGAGCTCGGGCTGGGGATGAAATATTGTCCCCTGCGCCTGAGACAGAAAATCCCTCCTCACTGGAATCACCTATGGTGAGCCGTCGAGGAGTGATATTAGATTCCAGAACCACACTCTGATCGGTCAATGGGGCGCTATCAATCAGAGGCGCAAACCCTGTTGATGGCCCCTCAGCCAGAGCTATCGGAGGAAATGCTTAAAGGCATAATCTGGGCCACATATGGGCCATTGCGCCCAAACCCAGGGAAGCTGGAGGAGTCGGAGAGTAGTACAGGGGACATTGTGCTGTTTCTTGTGAGGCAAAGACGTCCACCTCTGCTACATAAAATCTTTCCCAAATTTGACTGATTACTTCGGGTTGGAGTTTTCATTCCCCATGTGTCACAGCAAGTCTGCTCCCACATTCATATGCCCCGGAATGTAAACCGCCCTGAGGGACAGGAACTTGTCCTGTGCCCAAAGCAGAACCTGGTGCGCTAGCTTGTTCAAGCAGCGCGAGCACAGTCCGCCCTGGCGATTTATGTACGGGACTACCGAAATGTTGTCCACCCGAACTAGGACATGGTAGCCTCTCAACTGCTGGAGGAAGTATTTCAGGGCCAGAAATAGAATCATAATTTTGAGGCAATTGATGTGGCACACGAGAAGATGACCTCTCCAGCTCCCTTGGGCTGGACAGCCATCTAAGACTGCACCCCAGCCCGTGAGGGAAGCATCTGTCGTTAGCATCTTGCAATGACAACACAGTACTAGAGTGGGACCCAGAGTCAAGAACCGGGGTCTGAAACACATAGAAAGGGTACAAAGCCCCTGACGCGTAACCCTTATTTGCCTCTGGGGATTGGCCCTTGGATAAAATCCCCTGGCGCTTAGCCACAACTGAAACGATCCCATGTACAGAAGGCCCAAAGGTATCACCGTGGACGCAGCTGCCATGAGAGCTAAAACACTCTGAAAGTTCTGGCCTAGCCTGATTTCTTTTAGGGTATTGAGAATGGATTCGACACACGCAGGAGACCACTGTGCCTGCATTGCGATTGAATTCCGTATGACACCCAAATACGTTGTCCTCTAAGCAAGAAAGAGAACGCCTCTCCTGGCGTTGAGTCTCAATCCTAAAGAATCGAGGTGAGCAGCATCTTGATGTCGAAGCGCTAGCTGCTAAGACTGAGGCAGGATTAGCCAGTCGTCTATATAATTCAGAATACGGATGCCCTGGAATTATAGAGCCAGAGGTGCATCCGTGCATTTTATATATGTGCGGGGTGACAGGGCTAGGCCAGATACTGGTAGGCTTCGCCCCCGAAAGCGAACCTCAGGAACTTCCTGTGTTGTGTTTTCTAAATGAAAATATGCGTCCTTCAGGTCGATTATAACAAACCAATCCCCTGGTTGGATTAGAGAAACAATAATTATACATTTTGATGTTCAGCCCATGAAGATCTAAAATTTAACGCACCCCCCTCCCCCCAGCTCTCCTGTAAAACAGGAAATACTGACTGGGTCTCTGTCTGGCAGGGAAACGTGTTCTATGGCCCCTTTCTCCAGCAAAGTCTGTAATTGCCAAGTCAGCAGATGCGTTCGTGCCGGTTTCATGGAAGTGGAGACCACGCCATAGAAACGCAGAAGACGATGTGCAAAATAAATCTTGTAGCCTCTCTCTAAGTGCTTTGTACCTAGAGGAGACATACCGCGTGGTCCTGGGCACGGACTTCCGTTGGCGGAGATGATGCTCCTCAGGTCCTGTCTTTTTAAGGCAGATTGCAAAGCACAGTCCCTCCCCAGTCTCTATGAGAGGGTACCTAGCTTGCCACACTGTTCTTCTGCGCCTCATGCCTCGTGGGGACCAGACCTCACAAGGCCTGCTCATAGAGCTTCGCCTCACAAAACCTAGTGGCGGCTTTGTTTATGGCATTGCCAAAGAGGCCGGAAGGCAAGATGGGGGCATCAAGGAGAAAAACGCGATCTCTGTCCTTGATGCCCATTAGGTTAAGCCATAGATGTCTCTCCATGGTGACCATGGCAGCCATAGAAAGCAAGGGCTGTCTGCTTGGTGGACCAGAGAAATCAATTTGATGCTTGGGGAATTATTATTTTTTTTGCTCCTGCAGCAAGAGAGGTAGTCTCTTCTGCCCATCCACAAGAAGCACCAGAGCACGGTTGAGAAGTGGAAGCTAAAATTTCCTAATCCGGGGAGAGGGCGAGAGAAAGAGGGAATTCCGTCTCATGCGCATCTGCCAGATCGGCCCATGAACACCACGAATACGCGCACAAAGCACCTTAATAGGGAGTGCTCACACTCTCCCTGAAGCCCAAGAAGAGCGTGTTCTTCCCCCAGACACTCAAAATCGTGGAGATCGCCCACTGAAAGAGATCCATCACACAGAGGCACGCATCTCTTAGTAAACTCTGCCATATTAGTGAGTTAACACTTTTCTTTTTCTTTTGTCTGTATATTTGCTTGCACACACACGCAAACACAATGCGGTCCTTGAAGACAAAAAGACCTGAGCATGTTTCTGGTTCACTCCTATTTATAATCTGCAGGTGCACCTTATCGGATGACGTCACCTGACCGAGGTTATAAGCCAAAAATATTTGGTGTATTTGATACACATACCCTGCGTTCACACCGAACGCGGCGAGAGCGTCAAAGACGCCGGAAGTCATTCATTTTCAATGGGAGCCGGCGGCGAGGGGCGGCGAAGAGCGGCGAAGAGCGGCGCGGCACGACGCGGGCGGCGAGAGCGGCGAAGAGAGTTGTAATCAGCTCAACTTTAGGGTAATGAGCTATGACGCGGTTGAGCAGCAACCAATTAAAAGGGAGGTCCTCCGCTTGGGAGGATTCCGCAGGATGCAGTCCTGTAACTTTTGTTCCGGGGACATTAGTTCCCAAGCAAAATGGAGGAGAGGTTGATTATTGTGATAGCAGGTGTTTATTAATAATTAATGTTATTTCAATTAAAGACAAAGTCTAGTAAGTGATTCTAATGTTATAATAATAAGAAAAATAATATAATAAAAAATATCTATATTAAATTAGACTAGCAATTCACAATGAACAGAGGCCACACCATACGAATGGCTTATAATTTGTTTATTTCTACAATACAGTTCTTTCTATGAATCAATTTCTTGTTATCTTCCGCATTTTGGTCAGTCTCCACAAGATCAACAAGCTTGATTGCTTTGTGGCCCCTTTAAATACAAGAAAGGCATTCGGTTTACGTCAGAGCGGCCAACAGCGGCGAAGAGCAAAGCAACCCGAGATGATTCTCTGAATCTTTGAATGATATTATGCACTGTAGATGATGGTAACTTCAAACTCTTCGCAATTTTTCTCTGAGAAACTCCTTTCTGATATTGCGCCAATATAGCTCGCTGCAGCATTGGGGGAATTGGTGATCCACTGCCCATCTTGACTTCTGATAGACACTGCCACTCTGAGAGGCTCTTTTTATACCCAATCATGTTGCCATTTGACCTAATAAGTTGCAAATTGGTCCTCCAGTTGATTCTTATATGTACATTTAGCTTTTCCGCCCTCTTATTGCTACCTGTCCCAACTTTTTTGGAATGTGTAGCTCTCATGAAATCCAAAATGAGCCAATATTTGGCATGACATTTCAAAATGTCTCACTTTCAACATTTTATATGTTATCTATATTCTATTCAGAATAAAATATTGAAATTTGAAACTTCCACTTCATTGCATTCTGTCTTTATTCATATTTTGTACAGTGTCCCAACTTTTTTGGAATCGGGTTTGTAGCATGGAAAAAGAGTGCCTTGAACTATTGAATAAGCTCTTAGCGTTGCTAGATCTCTCCACTCTTATGGGAAAAAAAATCATCGTTTCTAATTTAATACCGTAGCACACTTAACCTCGAAAAAGACATCAATAATATACAGTAGTGAGAACTGTTTTTTTTTTTCCAAAAAACGAAATTATAGACATCAAGAAAAAAAATATATATATATAGGCCTTAAAATTGACTAAATATTGACGAAGGTGATCTAACTATATCAGATCAGCAAATAGAATATTTTACCCCCCTTTTAAGAGACTGAGCTCATTTTACTTATCTCTTTTGCAAAATCATCACTTGTGTACTAGATCCTATACCTGCACATTTTCTCAAACAAATGATGCCAGAAATAACTCTTCACTCAGCAGTGGGTATGTACCAAAAACTTTTAAATGAGCAGTTATTAAACCTCTAATTAAGAAACCTGACTCCTGTCAACTACAGTCAGATATTAAACTTTCCCTATAGCTCCAAGATCTTAGAAAATGCATGTATGTAACATGAACTGTATCAGGCAAGATTTAGACTTCATTACAGCACAGAGATAGCGCTGGTTAAAGTAGTAAATTACCTCCTACTGGCCTCTGGTCAGGGTTAAGTCTCTTTGCTTGTGTTACATGACCTTAATGCAGCTTTTGAACCATTAACCACAATATCCCTCTTCATAGTTTAGAAAATGTAATATGAATCAAGAAATTAGTTAGTTTGTAGATTTAAATGCTGGCTATTCGGCATTTTCTCAAGTGAAGCTTGGTGTAGCACAGGGTTCAGTTTTAGGTCCACCACAATTTTTCTTGACAGGCTTTCTCTGAGCAACATAATTCATAAACGTAGTATTAGTTTCCACTCTTATGCTGATGACACACATTTATATGTTGCAACAAAGCCATATGAGAAAACATAACTTACTAAAGTTGAGCAATGTGTGAAGGACATTAGACACTGGATAGTAATAAATGTCCTTGTTCCTTCCTTAACCCTGACAATTACTGGTCCTAGGACTACAGAAAGTAACCTTTCTTATCACACAGGATTAAGTCTGGATGGCCTCATGTGCAGCACTAAAAGACCTTGGTATGATTATAAATTCCAATCTTTAATTTGAAGCTCATGTAGATAATATTACCAGAATAGAATTATTTCCTCTAAGAAATATTGCCAATATAAGAAATATATTGTTACTAGATGAATGAACATTAGTTCATACTTTTTTCACCTCCAGGTTGGATAACTGTAATGCCTTACTGTCTGGATTTTTGGTAGCTAAGAATGCAGCAGCAAGAGTCCTCACTAGAACCAGAAGATATGAGCAGATCACCCCTATCTTATTAATATTGCATTGACCAATGGAAAAATACTACTATTTACCTATAATGCACTAAATATTCTCACGCCACAGTACCTGAGTGAACTGCTAGTGTCTTACAATCTACCATGCCTACTTCAATCAAATGATGCAGGCTGCTTGTCAGTACAATGTATTATGAAAACTACAGCAGGGGGGAAAAGCTTTCACAAAGGCTCAAAGTTATGGAAAAGACTTCCAGTAATGTTATGTTGAACTGGTATGTTTTGATGCTTTCTTCTCCACTCTAACTAATTATTCAGGTTTGTTGACCGAGGAGTGATTGGTTGCTTGTGAATGTGAGGAACTACACATGGTGCTCCACAGCTGCCAGTGATCCAGATGCTGGTTCCCTGCTTTCTGGTTGGAAGTCTTGTTGCATGGAGCCTCTGTATGTCTGCTTTAGATGCATGTGGTGACTGGTGGGCAGGTCTACTTTACCATAAAGACGGTTGATGCGGACACCTGTTCTCTGAGGACTTGTGTGTGCAGTCGCTCAATAGTTCAGGAATGGAATTTCATAAAAGTTTTGTACCTGAACCCCCAATAACAAAACTGGACTTTATATTAACTTTACATATAAAACCTTCTAATATATTGCACCTCCAGCTGCCTAACAAACAGCATGACTGCAAAACAATTCCTTCTGTCCCTAAACAACCAAATGATGATAGGTTCCCTGTTGAGTCTGGTTCCTCTCAAGGTTTCTTCCTATTGCCATCTCAGGGGGTTTTCCTAGCTACCATCGCCCTTGACTTGCTCATCAGGGACAAGTCGATCATTTTGATTTATACATAATTTCTCACAAAAGATTTCTTTCCATTTAATACGTCCTCTCTCTCAGACTATTAACATCAGCATGCCTACTACACTGTGGATATTGATCTATAAATGTGTCTGTAAGTTGTGCTCCTTTAACTTTTTCCTTTTGTAAACCCTCTTGAGTGAGAGTAGTTTAGAGACTGATTTTGACAAGGTTTAGACATTTGATATTTCTCTTTAGGTAATAATTATTAGCATGTAAAGAACTAGCTGGGGGATTTGTGTTCATTCAGCCACAATTAATGGTGTAAACAGATGTTTGGCTTTTTAAGGTAGTGTACATTATGCACTGTTCTTAGATGTGAGTTACACAGACAAGGCAGAGTTTGATGAAAAACAGGATGTTTGAGACTTTGAGCTTGGACAATATTGTAATAGAAATCATCACTTATTTAAAACCCTTAAAGTGTTTTTGTTCAGTCACTGCAACATGAGAACACTGTGCCAGTCCCAAGTCCGGATAATAGTGAAGATGATAGAAGAATAATGGATGACTTAGCAAAAAATGGTCAGACTCTGTTACCCAAAAACAGCCAAATTAACCTCAGATTGCAGATATGTTAGTTTATGCTTATACAGGGAGCTACCTGTAAGCATCAGCCACTAAATCCTGGATGCTAAATTCTGATATCTTCTTTAGCCCTCTTTGTTTTCTTGGCCATGGCGATCTACACCGGAGTGATGGTGAACTTTCTAGGAAAGCACTTTAGTGACTGGCGCTTTTTCCTGGTCCTACATTCATACATGAGTTGCAATGCTAATGACCTTCTTTGCAGGTGGAAAAATACATAAATACTAATTACACAAGCCATGTTTCGTTAGAATCTACCTATTGCTTTATTTTTTAAGTCTTGCATTGCAGGTATATTTTACATTTGAGCCTACAGGATGCACAAATGCAGGTGAGTAGCTGGATCATGATAGAAGCATAAAAAGGAATAAAAAACATGGAGAATCCTACACAATCCTACTGAAATGGAATATATTATAATATCTTCTTAGCACACTGCCAAATGCGAGTACATTGCTAATTGTCGATGATAATATAATACTATAGTATCTCATAGTACAATGTATTAATGGTATAGGAAGAAAAAAAATCTACCAACATCAGTCACAAGAGTAAATAATCCCAAATAGTGGGGCAGCATTAAAAAGTCTTGAAATGAATGGCAGTGCCTGTTTCAGTCTGACAAATGATTCTGAGCTTTTCTTTGAGTGACAACAACATAAATATAAATGAGAAATGAAGTTAAAGAAAAAATTTAAATAGCAAAGTGAAAGATCTAGAGATAAAATGTAATGTTGCATTCGAAATGGGCAGATTTTACCAGAGTAATTTTAATATTTGCTTAAACATCACTGCCAAAACTACACTGCCTGCTTCCTTTGGGAAACCCACCAATTATTAGAAAAATTAGCAACAACCGATTCATTATAACAACATATCAAAAATTTACATTTGGAACTCTTTACGTTTTCCAAACATCAGTAATCAAAAGAAATAGTTAAAGGGGGGATTATTTTGTACAATCAAAAGTTCCAGTTCCAGCCTTTTACTAGTGCTTGAATACCATCAAGGTAGAATTTTTTCTCAATATGTTTGAGCCATGACCGGTCTGCATGCTTCATTTCTGAAAGGCTGGCCTTCCAGGAACTCTTTTAATGGCTTGAAGCAAGGTCAGGAGTGTCTGGGTGATGTGGCAGTAACTATCAGATAAGTTCCTGTAATGCGAAAGTGGTGGTGATGAATTATTATCTGTATAGTTCCCACCGACAGATGAATCTCTTTCTCAAATTGGGGACAAATTTTCCATGGATTTTTAAGGATCAGATGTTCCATTTGCTGAATATTCATGGGAACGACCGGAGTGGAGTCCGCCCCACCTGAGCCGGGATCATCATTCACAGACGTATGGCCTACTTTGAACCATTTAAATGTATGACTGCATCTTTGAGTCATTTTACTGTAATTGAAGTCTTCGGTGTCTGTCAATCAGATTTATGCTTTCAATCAACAGAAATTCATCACAAGTCCTGGTTTGACTTGAACACCCCTCATAAATATTAGTTACAATATTTGGCTATATATTGGTACGTGTAATGCAGGTTAATGGAAAGTGAAATTGTTTTCTGGTCTTAGGAAAAGCTTACATGGCTTGACATCTGAATATTACAATATTCTGATCATTTCTTCATCTTAAAAATAAGAACTAGTACATTAATATAAACCTGTGATTTACCTTGCAGCCAGTACTGCTGCCAACACTGTCTGATCAGATTTTGTGGTACTGTATATTGGCAAATAGGAAACATTCTTTCAAGAAACTTGGTTAAAATTCATGAAAAGTTTGGCTCACTAATACTACAGAAGAATAATACAGTGCTATATTGTATATATTATATATATATGAAATCATGCAACAACAACAACAACAACAACAAAAAAAAAAACACTTTTGGTTGATGAATTTACCTAAAACTTGTATTTAAGGCTTCAGGCAAAATCATTGTACAATCTTGTAATATCTCTTTATTTTCTGTTGCTACTATTGTCATGGTCAAATTCCTTATCTGAGACAGAATCTCGCTCAATGCTCATATTGTGAGGGGTGTGAGGAGTATTCCCGCCTAGCCGGCGCCTAATCGAGAAAACTTTCCAGAGAGACATTTTGGCGGTGTTGCGAAACACGCTAGATGAGAAGTAGAAGATGATGGGGTCAAGGCAGGCGTTGAAGGTGCTTAAGAGAAGCATGTAGTACCTCCACAAAGGGCTTTGTTCAGTGACAAAACCCACCAGATGAGAGGTGTTGTAAGGCAAAAAGCAAATCAAGTAGACGATCAAGGTTCCCAGCGCCATTCCAATAGCCCTGTGCCTCTTCTTCTTTGTAATGCGCGGCTTATGGTAAAGGATCCAGATGCAGTTAAGATAACAGAACATGCATATAGCTAAAGGTAACAAAAACAGAACTACGAAAAACTCCAGTCGCACTGGAAGTACAACGCTTTTCTGGTTAGTGCTAAAGTTCTCGTAGCAGGTGTCATTCCATTTGACGCTGTTGTCATCTCTCATATAGATGACAAAAAACACAATCGTGCAGTGTGCGCCACTGAACAGCCAGATGAAAATACTGCCAATGATGGCATAGAGAATCTTGCGAAATTTCCTGTAGGTCACTGGGAAAGCCACCGCCAAGTAGCGGTCAATGCTAATAGCCATCAGCAACAAAGAGCTGACATAGATGGTGCTGAAAAAGACAAATGACATGATAGCACACACATCCTGGGAAAGGTGCCACATCATGTCCGATGCTGCCTCATACATCTTCAGTGGTAGGAAAACCAAGAAGAGAAGATCAGAGAGAGTCAGATTCAGCAGGAGGACGTCTGTGGGTGTGGGCTTTTTGATAAGCTTCATGATGAAAGCATACATTGCCAGGATATTAGCTGGTAGGCCGATTAAGAAGGTTATAATGTAGGCAGCGAGAAGCACCCGGGGATCTATCTTCTGGGAGTCTGTCATTTTGGTGACTGCAGGACACTGGTGGAACAAAAATAAGAAACATCATGCAGCACATGGATTGTAGGTTTTTGTTTACATTATATGGTACATGCACACATATACAGTATATCAGTCATGTAACTGACTAATTGCTTTTTTCTGCATAAAGTCACTGGTGGCCTTCATGAAGCAAGCACAGGTCAATCTGGTTAAAACATGCTGAAAGAGGGTGAAACATATTCTGCAAAATCAGTGATTGGCGTATGGCGTAGAATAATACACAGTTGGCCCTGAGTGCTGATCAGAGTGACATAGTTAGCACCAACTTTTGGCCCCATTCCAACTTATAGTTATCCCAAGTTATCCAGGGAACACTCCTCAACACACAAACCCTTAGTCCACAGGTCTTGCAATGCTTTAATTAGACCAGGATTAGAGTTGTCCTACAAATTATGTGTTTTTCATTAGTTGGATTCAGTGTAGTGGGATGGGATCTCAAATTATTTTTTTAATTACCTTTTTTTTTTTTTTGAAGGATATGCATTGGCCATTGGAGCTCACTACAGCATCACTGATGCCATTTATCTACATATAATTTCTGGAAAAATGTTGCACTTCAGTCCACCATGATACCAATAAGCCTGGCACAATATCAACGCCAAACTTCCTACAGGCCTCTCCTTAATAGGCTAAGTATTCTGCTAAACTGACATCAGTGCCTTTTTGCTAGTTATGACAGTTTGACAAAAAAGATGGGACAACTATTTGTTAGGAAAATGGCTTAAGTTGCATGAGTTGGTGGCCAGACAATCACCACCTTGTGGACAAACTTTGGATTTCATGCATTTTGCCCAAGATAATGTAATTCTAATGTCTAAATCAGTCAATTGGCCATGGAGTATTCAATGCAGCCTGTATACATTTACTCCCGCACACCCAATGGTACTACTGAGGATGTCCTATAAAGCTTATGCGGATTATGCGGATACATTGCATCATTACATGTTCTTTCCGGTATTTGTCACACCTGCACAACCTTCCACATTTTTTTTGCTGCATTTGAGTTCATTAAGAACTGTAGAATCAATTCTTTCTACAGTCTAGACAACTGTTTTTGAACAACATTTTGTTTAAAATTTTTTATTTTAATTAAGAGAGTTATTATCCCGTCCTCTGTCAAACTGTAGGACTATAATATGAAGTGAACAGTGGCGGCCGGTCAATACGGGGCGCAGGGGTGCCGCCCCCCTTAAAGTTAGGCAGAGAAGACGGCTCCTTTAACATGTAATTATTTAACATAATAATTATTTATTTTAATAATGAAATAAGATCATTTAGTCACAAAATTCCGCTGTATTTCTTAATATTATTTATTTGCAATTTTAAAAAATCTGAACTGTATTATGTCAATTTGTGTTCGTGTACGCGGGGCGCCGGACAAACGGGTGTCTATGTAGGCATGTAGACTTTTGAAAAGCATGTGACCTGAGGCTGAGCTCAGATTGGATTTTGTCAAATCATCCTGGGTCGCAGCGCTGTACGCCCTGAACCCTCCCTCTTTTGTTCTTAGCGAATCAATATCGATTTTAAATATTTGGGCTCATGTGATTGAACCATTCTCAACGAGTCTTTTCCAGCACTTCTTATGGCAAGCGGAGCTGCTGACTGGATGCGATGTGAGTCACGCCTTTATTTTATACTAGTAGTAATGATGCGCAATTACCTGATAAATGGCTGTAATGTGAATGTAATTTTAGTCTGCATTCTCACTGTGACTTATGACAGACAGCCATATGTTAAATGCATGTTTAGATTCATGTTTAAGTATTTGACTCTAAGACATTTAATCCTTACTCCAGGGAATAACCTTCTGGCTTTTATGCTGTTATGAACATATTGGACTTTATTTCTGTTTAATATGTTCCAAAAAGAAGCATTTTAAAACCGACTTGCTGTTTGTGTTCACATCTATGTATCAGATTTATCATCAGACCTTCATCTCACACATTTGTATAAAAGCTCTCTGGTGGACCATTGTGTACAAAGCACTGAACTATAAATGTATCTATATGTTGTGCACCTCCCAGATCGGCCGAGCTTGGGTAAAAAATGACCAGCTTAGGTAGGTACTGTTGGTCAACAGGAGACCTTTGGAAATTGGGCTACTGGTTACCAAATAACAAAGAGAAAAAGAATGGACAGACATGGCCAGAGAGAGAAAGAAATAAGGAAGGGGAAAAGCGTAGAGTTTAAAACAGGAACTTGAGTTGTTGGAGAGAAGCTAGCTGATAGGTTGGAGAAGAGAAAAGTAGATGTACTGTGTGCATAAGAGACCAGTTGGAAGGGAAGCAAGGCTTAGAATGTTGGAGGTGGGTTCAAACTGCTTTACTATGGTGTAGATAATAAGAGAAATGGGATACTGTAGGTCCAATACAAGGGGAAGAGTATGTCAAGTGTGTAATGGAAGTGAGGATTGTGTCTGCTAGCGTGATGAATGTGAAAGTTGAAATCGAAAGGGTAATGATAAATGTAATTAGAGGCTCCTACCTTAGAGGACCAACCAAAAGTGTTGTAAAAGCTCATACATTTCCTTTCATTCCAGGATGGTCAAAACTGTATCAATTTTCCATCCTATAGAATTCTACAGATCTTTGGGGATTTGTGTTCATTCAGCCACAACAGCATTAATGAGGTCAGGCACTGATATTGGTTGAGATCGGGACATAGTTGGCGTTTCAGTTTATTACGAAAATGATAAGTGGGGTTTTTACATTGTGACCTTGTACAACCATGTACATGGTGGCATTCTTATGATGGAAGAGGTTTGGGACGCTTAGATCTAATGAAGGGACATTCTATACAATTGTGTGCTTCCATGTTTGTGGCAACAGGAACTTGAGTTGTTGGAGAGACGCTAGCTGATGTTGTAGCTGTTGGAGTAGAGAAAAGTAGATGTACTGTGTATATAAGAGACCAATTGGAAAGGAAGCAAGGCTTAGAATGTTGGAGGTGGGTTCAAACTGCTTTACTATGGTAATAAGAAAATAAGAGAAATGGGATACAACATGGGGATGCTGTGCCAGTCCCAAGCCTGGATAACAGTGGAGGGTTCTGTCAGGAAGGGCATTTGCCATAAAACTTGTGACATGTTGTGTGTGGATCAGTTAGTTTTTATAAGCTGAACATGTTGATGGGGTGCCAACTTTATATGGATTTATGGATTTAAGGAACGTTCCCTTAAACCTCTTGAAAAACCCTTGAGGAACCCAGATCTATACCTGTTTACATGAACTACCTAAGTGCTGCCAAATTAACCTCAGACTATATTTGGGTTTATGGTGATACAGGAAGCTAGTCATGAGCATCAGCCACTAAAATCTAATATCTTCTTTAGCTCTCTTTGTTTTTCTTCGTCATGGCGATCTACATGGTGACTTTGAACTTCCAGGGAAAGCACTTTGGTGACTGGCGCTTTTCCTGGACCTACATACTTGACTGGGTTGCTATGCTAATGACCCTTTTTCAGGTGGAAAAATACGTAAATACTAATAATAGCACAGGTTATGTTTTGTGAGAACCATCAATGTATGAATTGTTTTTTTAAATTTTTTTATTTGCATTGCAGGTATCTTTTACATGTGTGCTTACAGGATGCATGAGTGCAAGTGAGTTGCTGGATCAATAGATAAGAGGATAAAAAAAAAAAGAATCCATACTGAATTGCAATATATTGTAAAATGTCTTAGTACATTGCTACAGTTAATGTCAATGGTATTGTTAAATGTTAGTACATTGCTAAATGTTGATGTAATATATTATCGCATCTTAAAGTATAATATGTTAATGGTATAGAAAAGACAAGAATAATCTATTAGGAAACCTCTTTCCAGGAAAAATCTAATTATTTTCCATCAGTCACAAGAGTAAATGAGAAATTAATGGCTGTGCCTGTTTCACTCTGACAAACGGTTCTGCATTTCCTTTCAGCAAGAACAACATCAGTCTTGTCAACATCGTGAGACATGAACGCATAGTAAAAATTTAAAGCAGAATAAATTATTCAATATTTAAAAATTTAATAAAAAATTTGAAATATCAATACATTTATTTAAATATTAATATAAAAAGTCCTGGTTCAAGTTAAACGTTAAAATTAATTCCCTTCTACACTAACACACTTATCCCAGTGGTTCAGTAGTGCCTGAATTCCATCAAGGTAGAAAGTTTTCTCAGAATGCCAGAGCCATGACTGCTTTATGCCTGAACCACTGGCCTCCCGTGTACTCCTGTAATGGCTTGTAATGAAGAAATGGCTTGGAGCAAGGTCAGAAAATGGTTGTCTGTACAGTTCCCACAGAGAGACATGTCTCTTCAACAAGTTATTTGTCAATTTCATTATCATATTGTGCTTGAAGTCTTCTATAAATGCCCATCAATTTTACACCTACAGTTTCATATCTGTGTATGTGTAATGCAGCTCATTGGAAAGTTACATTGTTTTCTGGAAAAAGACCTTGAAAACTTTACTGTGCCAAAAAAAGACAAATGTTTTAGGACAAGAATAAAACAGCTCTGTATTATACATGAATATGTATAGATATATAAAAAATAATAATGTAAAAAGATTGTTAGGCTGTGCTACAGCTGATGAATTTACTTAAGGAGGAAAATCATTGTACAATCTTGTAATATCTCTTATTTTCTGTTGCTGCTATTGTCATGGTCAGATTCCTTGTCTAAGACAGAATCTTGCTCAGTGCTCAAATTTTGAGGGGTGTGAGGAATGTGAGGGATGTGAGGGATGTTAAAGACTAGTTTGCACTTAATTGACAAAAATTTCCAGAGCGACAATTTGGCAGTGTTGCGAAACTTGCTAGATGTGAAGTAGAAGATGATGGGGTCAAGGCAGGCATTGAAGGTGCTTAAGAGAAGCGTGTAGTACCTCCACTCTGGGCTGTTGTTGGTGATGAAGCCTACCAGATGAGAGGTGTTGAAAGGCAAAAAGCAAATTAAGTAGATGATCAAGGTACTTAGCGCCATTCCAATGGCCCTCTGCCTTTTCTCCTTTCTAATGCGCGGCTTATGGTAAAGGATCCAGATGCATTTAAGATAACAGAACACGCATATAGCTGAAGGTACCAAAAACAGAACTACAAAAATCTCCAGACGCACTGGAAGCAAAACACCATACTGGCTCTTGCTAAAGTTCTCGTAACAAATGTTGGTATCTATAGTGCTGTTGTCATCTCTCATATAGATGACAAAAAACACAATCGTGCAGTGTGCGCCACTGAACAGCCAGATGAAAGTACTGCCAATGATGGCATAAAGAATCTTGTGAAATTTCCTGTAGGTTATTGGAAAAGCCACCGCCAAGTAGCGGTCAACGCTAATAGCCATCAGCAACAGAGAGCTGATGTAGATGGTGCTGAAAAAGACAAATGACATGATAGCACACAAGTCCTGGGAAAGGTACCACTTCAGGTCCGATGCCGCCTCATACATCTTCAGTGGTAGGAAAAACAAGAAGAGAAGATCAGAGATAGTCAGGTTCAGCAGCAGGACGGCTGTGGGTGTGGGCTTTTTGATAAGCTTCATGATGAAAGCATACATTGCCAGGATATTAGCTGGTAGGCCGATTAAGAAGGTTATAATGTAGGCAGAGAGAAGCACCCGGGGATCTATCTTCTGGGGTTCTGTCATTTTGGTGACTGCAGGACACTGGTGGAACAAAAATAAGAAACATCATGCGGCGCATGGATTGCAGTTTTCGTGTACATTATATGGTACATGCACACATATACAGTATATCAGTCATGTAACTGACTAATTGTTTTTTTTTTTTTTCTGCATTGAGTCACTGGTGGCTGTGATGACGCAAGTGTTTCACCTGAAAATACATTATGTGTAATACATTTAATTACTGAAATTAGTAAAACATATTTTGCATAAGGACGCACAGGCCAAACTTGTTAGAACATAAGAGGGGAAAATATGTTCTGCAAAATCAGTGATTGGGGTAGAATAATACACAGCTGGCCCTGAATATTTGAAATGGCTGCCAGTCAGAGTTACATCGTTAGCACCACTTTGTGAGGCCCGTTCCAAGTGATTTGGACTAAAGTAATTACACAGCACAGGAAACATTCAACAGGCAACCCCTTAGTCCACAGGCCTTGTAATGCTGTAGTTAGATCCTGTCCTACAAATTATGTGTCCTTCATTAGCTGGAACCAATGTGTTGGGACTAATTACCTTAATTTTTACTTTTAAAGGTATGCATTTATCTGTAGAATCTTAAACATATTGCATATAATTTCTGGAAGAACCTGGCACTTCAGTCTACCATGATTCCACTAAGCCTGGCATAGTATCAGTGCTGGGCTTCCTTTAGGCACCATCTTATTAGGCTAAGTATGCTGCTGAAGTATTTGTCAGGCGAAAAGTTGGACGAGTTGCTGGCCAGATGACCATCAGCTGACCTCGTGGAAAAACTTCTGCCGAAGATAATATCACCCAGATTCGTACAGTAAATCAGTCATTTAGTCAATCAGCCTGCAGAGCATCACTTCCTGTGCCTAATGCGCTTCCTATGGTACTACTGAGAATCGAGAGTGGCGGCCCAATCAGCTATTTTCCCACAGAGAAATGACACAGGCCTATAGAGCTTGTGCAGATACGCCACATTGTCACCTTGCTGGTCATACTCACAGCTGTACTGTCATCAAACTGCTACATTTTGGGGCTGAATTGTGAACATTTAGCTTTTTCTCGATCTTTAACTTGTTCAGACAGCTGTTTTTAAACAAAATTATATGTCAAAAATTATATATTCATTTTAATTGAATTCCTGCATAATATCTTATCCTCAGTTTAATTGTATCTGACTACAAGACGTTTAATTCTAACTGCAGAGAATAATTCTTTATGCTCTTATGATTTACTCTACAAACCTTATCTGAGAAAATATCTTGGGCTCTCTTTCCGTTAACTGTGTTTTAAAGCAGACTTGCTGTTTGTTGTTATATCTTTGACTGTTATTGGTTTTATTGTTTTTCTCCTTTTTTTTTTTTTTTCGACATCTATATCTGGCTCATAAACCAGCAGACAGACAATACCATAGTGTCTCACACATCTGCATAAACACTCGCTGCTGGACTTTCTCTCAGCCGCTCTCTTATTCTATATGCATCAGCTCACCTGATACGCTGTGGATCTTGATTTAAAAAATGTGTCTACAGTATATGTCATTCAGCTCTAACTTTTCCCTGCTTTTAAAGAATAAGAGATGGTTACAGCATCCTACCTTAGAGGGTCAACCCAAAGAGCAGGTACAAATCCATGAGAGCACAATGTCGAGTACTTGCTGCTAATGTAAGTCTTTAAAAAAGGTGATAAAAGCTCATACATTCACAGGGATACATTTGTTAAAGAGACGGTTATATTTTTCTTAAGGTTTTACCTTAGGGAAAAAAAAAAAACCTTAAAGTTACCTGAATTTGTTTTTCCTTAAGGTTTTTACCTTAAGCAAAAACCTTAAGGTTACCTGAAGGTTTTGATACTGTATCTACTATTTATCTTTTCGGTTAATAACGGTCAACCTACGGATGAAACCGTTTGTATCAAACAATTTGTAATTGTTAATAAGTGTTTTTAATTATTTAATTGCTATAAAACAATTAGTCCCGTTGAAAGGTATTTATCTTGTTGGGTAAGTATTTCCTTTCGTGCCAGGGTGGTCAAAACTTGTTCTCTATCTGCAGTTCACCACACAGCCAAGGATCTGGTATCTCTGGTAAATTTTGAGCCCCGATAACCGTTGCTCATCCAGCAATACGGCAGCAATGACAAAGCAACATCACTAATTACATCACTTGCACAAGCTCTATTGATAAGATTTTAATTCCAACCAAACAGGGGCCACACTCGATTGCACATGTTTTTATCAGTTCTATACTCCAGTAAACAATCCCTCATTTTTGGCTGGAATAAAAACCTACATGCGCCGCACAGGCTCTGTGTTTATACAGATGAAAACCCTTAACTTAGAGGCATGCTGATCCAAGAACCCTACGCCACTGATAGCTGTGTATCATAATGCACCAGTTCAAGGATCTGGCTGTGATCTTTTGAGCTTCCACGCTTCTTATACCCCACTACCATGTGTCATGCGAGTGATACTTCGCATTTCTGGCGGTTAGGAGAAGTGGAAATAAATGCTACAAACCTCAAGGTAACCACCGTGTCATTTAGAGCAGGATGGTTTCATGGCTTTAAGTCAGTCGTACTTACTGTGAACACTGCATCGTATGCTGCTTTCTGATTTGGCTGGAAAGGTGAAAGGTATTCAGATGATTTTCCCTCTTAGGGGTTTTCACAGAACCATCAATACTTACCTACTATATATAACTAACATTTACAGTTAATCAGCAGAGTTTCTCCAGCAACCATAAAGGAAAGTGAATTAACCTTTATGATAACATTTATCTATTAATTATTACTTTACTCTGCACTCTTTAGACACAATACACTGTATAAATGTATTTCTCATTTAGTTAAGCCACAGAGTAGCACACAGGCGTTGGGTTCAGGAAACAGAAACTGTTTTTAAAAGGATCAGTTGCCATTAGTCAACTGTGTCAGACGCTGCTGCCTTTAACTGCAACATGAGCAGCTCAAACATTATATCATTAACTTCCTTGATGCCTCTTTGGTTTGATATGAATAACCACAATACAAATATAGAGCTATATTGCAGACAGGCAAAGATACACAAACAATGGTTACCATAACTATATTCATTTCCTGCATTAATAATTGTGTATAATTTCATATTGAGTTCTCTGTATGACCATGTCATAACCATCATTTTAAAATAGATTTAATAAAATACTACATAAATAAGCTCAGCTTTGCTTACTGAGGCTTTAAGGATTAAAAGTGGACAATATAGATATGGAAATATAGATGAATAAATATGAAAGATTTATCTAGACTTTTCTCTGCATAATCAAATATAATAGGAATTTGACAGACTGATTTTAAATGTAATCCTTAAAAAGTGTTCAAATATCCTACCAGTTATTGTAAATTGTAATATTGTATATAAATATATTATACAAATTAAAAGCACGTAAAAAAAAAAATTCACATATAAAAATATATAAATATTTGGTCCTATGGAGATGGACGATTAGTTGGCAATTGTTTCCAACATCGGAACACATTACGTCCGTCTATATATGATTTACATTCTGGTTTGTTTTTGAGTTTGGAATAAAAACACATTCAGTCAAACATGGGTTAGTTGTGATTTCCACCTCTAAAACAAAATTTCAGAAATGTTATGCACGCTGGCTATGTTTCATATCTCCTTGTGGTTCATAAACCCACAGATCTAAAATATGCAAAAAGATATTAGAAGAATTAAGATTAGAGGTGAGGAAGACAAACATAATAGAGTAAGAAATAAGAAAGAAAAAAAATGACCATTGTGTCAGCATAAGTTATAAAACATAAAAATAAAAACTAAAACTGCAGGTCAACACAGAGCAGATTCTATTGCTTCAACGTATACAGTAGTATGTCTAAATACACTAAGCATCGTCACTTACCCACTGACAAACTGACGTGCTCCGGTGTTATGACAACCAAAGAAGTCTTCTTCCTTCTTATTGAAATTAAAAGCTGTCCATATGTTGTGAACTTTTTCAGTTTCAGCATACAGGACCAACTGCACTTGGGTTACAGGCTTGCAAAGAATAAAACTTCAAAAGGAAGTCAGGGCAAATTTGATTATGTTGATGTCATTTAGGAAACAAAACACCTCCCCGACTGTCAATGAACATAAATTGTGCGTAGCTGCGAGCAGTAGCTGAGTGCTCAGACTGGTGGCTTACTCATTACAATTTTTTTTTGTCAGCATTGCCTTATCTGCAGAAACCTCATGTAACTATACAGTATAGTTACACAACACACACACACGCGCGCACGCATACACACACACACACACACACACACACACAAAAAAAAAATCCAGCATATGAGCAAAAAGCATACTGATAAGATACCAAAGAATATTTATTCTCCTGCGAGCTGCATTAATGTGAAGTGCTGATAATACAGCTTTTGACTGTAGTGTAAAGACAACCAAGATATCAGTTAAGATACTGTCGTTAAGAACGTTTACAGGGAGAAATGATGGTGGGATTATTTGTATAATGTATAGCCCTTATTTTCGTAATGTATTTTCATTGAATGAGAGAGAGAGAGAATATATATAAATATAAATTTTATATATAAAAAAATATATATATGACAGCCGCACCTATTGCGTCAAAAGCTTTCCCCTCACAAAAGCATTTTTTTTTTTTTTTTATCTCTTCATCAGAGTCCACAGAACACTGGCCCCAAGTAGGGTTTTCTCTCAGGACTCTCAAGGTATAGAGACATCCCTGAGTATAATCTTTAGGTCATCTGATTGTGGAGGCTGTGCAATGTGTTTTCTTCTTCGATAAAAGCTGACGGTTAGAAAACATGGAAATATGTCAAGGGAGTGGTATTTGCACCAGAGAGTTCAACTCGCACTGCAAAATAACTTTATACTTGATCCCCGGATAACCCTTAAAGAGCAAACATTAACTTTATTGACTCCAATAATGGACTGATGCGGTAAAAAAAAAAAAAAAAAAAAAAAAAACTTGTGGGTTGAAGGGTTGAAGAAATGCTCTGGCTTCCTCGCAACCTAAATAGATCAGTAAAATGGAACAAACTCATCAGGGAATAAGGTCTGAATAGCAGGGTGACATAAATTCCAACTTCGAGAGGCACACAATCCCATGAGGTGCATTAGGTTGACGCATCTTCTGTCCACAAACCATTCTTGTGGTTAGAGCTTCATGTCACAGATAACCAAATTTGGCACTGTTTGGTCTCACAGGAACATGTTAGCAAAGAAAGTAAAGCTACATATTCATATGGATTTTTTAAATTCTGTCTACCATCTGTGAAGGTCTTGCAAGACCTCCTGATTTGATATTAAAATCAAACTCTCTATCCACTTTGTACTTCACCACCATTGTTATCTTGTACATTTTTCGTCTGGTCGTCTTCTCTGACTCGATTCTGTGTAGTGTAGACATTTTCTATTCCATTGCCAGTGTAAGGAGTATTAGTCCTGGGTCTCAGGAGACCCTTCAGAGTTCCCTGAAAGGCAGCTGAGGAGAAATAAAATGTGATTGGGTCGAATACTGTATTGACGGTGGTGAGAAGCAAAGCATCAGATCTCCAGTTCACGTTATCCTTGCTGATGTAGCCCAGGATGTGAGTGATGTTGTAGGGCAGGAAGCAGACCACAAAGACCAGCAGTGTGCCCATTGCCATGCCAACAGCCCTGCGTCGCGTGCCATTGTTGAGGCTGGCTGTGCGCCTGAGAATGCAGATGAATCTTGTGTAGCAGAATGTGCAAACAAAAAGCGGTAGAAAGTAAAGAACCAGGCTTAGCTCCAGGCGCATGGGCAAAATAACATCCAGCTGGATCTGAGTAAAGTTGTTGTAGCAGTCTTGGACCTGATCTCCCAAAGTCAGGTGATCCACAATGTATACAAAGCAAAGATGAGTTGATGTTGTGATCCAGATAAAACCACTACAGACGACTCCATAAATAGGCTTCTGGTGGATTTTATACTTGACCGGGAACGCCACACAAAGGTAACGATCGACACTAACAGCCATCAGAAGTAGCGAGCTGGTGTAGATGGTGGAGAAGAATATAAATGTGGTGAGGGGACACAGATAACTAGGGAGGAGCCAAATCATTTGAGATGCTGCCTCATACATCTTAAAAGGCAAGAAGAGCAAGAAAAGAAGGTCAGATATTGTCAGATTGAGCAGGAGGAAGTCAGTAGGTGTGGGTTTGTCGCGGAGCTTCTTGATGAAGGTGTACAAGGCGAGCGCATTTGCCGGCAGGCCAAGTAAGAAGGTAAGGATGTAGACTGACAGGATCACCACGGCTGACACCATAGCTCTGACAAAAGTCTGAACAAAGGAGAATAATTTTTGTCAATAAACAGGTATTGAGTATCCAGCCTTGAATTAGTCAAGCCTAGATCTGTGCAAACGTCTAAGGTACAGATTGTGTTTTAGTTCAAATTTTGTTATAGATTTTTTACATTTTTAGGAACTTTATTTTGAGTCAGTGCAAAACATCAGAAAATTAAAAGCACCACAAAACCAAAAAAGTTAGAAAAAACTAATTGTATGCCAAAAAGAAAAGCAGCATATTCTATAAGCGACCACCTTTTTAGACAAAAAAAAAAAAAAAAAAAAAAGTAAGCTGATAGATCTTGCATGCAAAAAAGAAGCTGGTGCAGCAGTCAAAATCCTCAGAAGAACTGTGGGTGGTTCTTCAGGATGCCCAGTAAATCATAGAAGCAAATTTTCTAGTAAAACTGCCCAAATTGCACCTGACTCTAAATAGTTCAAATACTGACTCTGTGAGCAGAGGGAGAGTTAAAAACTACAGTGCATGAACGAGTATTCAAAAGTTCTCATTATAACTATATCTGTTCCACAGTGGTCTTGAATTTTATAGAAGACATTCACTGATCAGCCACGACATTAAAACCATTAACATTAACATTGCCTAGTCTTTAGGATTACCTTGTGCTGCATGGGCAGCTCTGCCCGCTTGGAGCTTGGCTTCACAGGGCCTCTGGGATTGTGCTGTGTTGGCACCAGAACTTTAGCAGTGGATCCTTTGTGTGCTGATAGTTTTTGGGGTGGGGCCGCTGTTGATCTAACTTGTTTGTCCAATGAGTCCTGTGAGGGCTCAATTGGATTGGCATCTAAGAAATTTGGTGACCCTTGAGCACTTTGCTTGGTGGGCCCTACGTGCAGCAGGGGTTGAGCTGGGTGTTTTGGTGGATGTTTCTATCATGGCCAGCACCAGCTTTTTCTGTGATTTGTGCTGCATGGGCTTTTTTTGTGGGAACAAAGCGCACAGGCTGGCCGTTGGTCACTGTGGTCATGAATCAGACATGGGTACCCATAATCCTTTCACCAGTTTACTGGTATATAATTATCAAATTATAAATGATCAATGTTATCCAATTTATCTGGCGGTGGTGTTATATATACTGTACGTATGTATTATATATGAAACAAAAGTACCTTTGGAAGTGATGCCCAGCAAAAAGTCAGTAACTGGGTAAAGTGGCTATCAGTAAAAGAGGCAATTACAAGAATAACAGATTACATAGAAGAAGCAGAAGCAATCAGACAGAAGAAGCTGTTGATTCGACAATGTAGCATGGACACTCTGCAAAGCCGGACTTTTTGGAACAATGGCGAGCTTCATGAGTCCCTTCGTGAATTTGATCAAAAATACATGTTGGAGATTCCTGTTAGGTTTGGCAAAGAGTTATGTTTGACTGAACCACAGTGCTGCTCATCATCTTCGTTACATAATAAGGAAACATGGTTGTGTTGCCACTATGTTTACCCTTGGCCTCTTGGTGGCTTCTGTGACTCATTCCTTTCTTATCTGCTCACTGACATCTGGTAGGTTGTGTCATAAAAAATTCAATAGCTTTGTGGGATGTTCAAAGTAAAAAAAAAAATCTATCTATCTATATATATATATATATATATATGACTGCTACAGTTCCATATTTATGACTAGGATTATTTTATAAACCTTTTTGATCTTTAAGCTCTCATTAGTTAGATATGTCTGTCTAACAAATTCTGGTGCTTTCCTGGAACAGGAATATTTTTATTGAGATTATTTGCCACTTGAGCTGTACTCAGGTCAGCTCCATTCCACTAGTATAAGCTAGGTTCCACAGCACTGGGGTCATTAATAATGCAATCACAAGACATGAAATTTGGAACTCTTGAAACTAAATCACTACAAGCAGTCTTCCAAATTTCAGTAATCAGAAATCAGGGGCATTCAAGTCAAACTGGGACTTATGAAAGCTTTTATTTCCCCATATAATCACCTGCTACACTAATGCACTCATCCAAATGTTTCACTAGTGCTTGGACATCATCAAGTTAAAAGGTTTTCTCAGTATGCCTCAGCCATGATTGACTTCCTGCTTCACATCTGAAACACTGGCCTCCCAGGAATTGTATTAATGTATATGTGGATATGGCTTTATCATGGCATCAGGGCTGTATAGGGGGATATGCCTATAACTCCCAGCTGAGTTTGCGTAAAGTCCCAGTTTGATTTAATTGCCCCTCAATTTTCTCCCACAAGCTGAAAAATAAACCCAAGCACCCCCGAACAGGTAAGTGGGGCATTCCAGCAAGACTGATAGAAAGAGAGCAAGAGAGAGAGAGAGAGAGATTTTTCATAGTTTCTTTCTAGAAAATAATGATGTTTTGTATTTGTTGAGAAACTACTCACTGGCACATGAAAATGTCTGTTTCTTGTCATGTTAGGATATCAGTTGATTAACTTGTGTTGACATTGTCTGATATTTATAACTAGGGAAATAAGCTGAGACGGAAGAATAATAATCAACCAAATGATATTAATCTGCATGTTTGTTTATTCTAATCTCGTTTGGAGATAAGGCAAGAGGCAGAGAAGCTGAACTAAAACAAATATGCACAGTTTTTAATGTACTAAATATTGTTTCTAGGATAAAACTAAATCCATGCAAGAGTTTTGTAGAAAGTTATTATGAAAATCATTAAACCATTAATTGTTCATTAATACATATAACCAATGTTTAAAACATGTAGGTATGAATGTGGAACCCTGATGAACAGGATTAAGTAACAAAATGTATTTAATATTATTAGTTATATGAATAAAGCCTTAAAACTTAAAGACATAAAAAATATATATACTTACATTAAAGTCAGGGATATGAAATGAGTCTTTTCTTTTCTGTCACCACCTTTGCTCATAAATCACTCCAAATCCCTCGAATAAATGCATCGTAACCCATAAAGAATTAAAATATTTCAACAGAAAATTCTCCTGCTTCATTCTTTCACATCCTGATTTGCAACTTTGCTCCTTGGAACTGAACTGCTCCTTGGTAACTCCTCCAAGGATATGATGCAGTATTTCCTTCTGTCTTAGTAATCAACACAAATAAATGAGGCTTGTAAACCTTGGGTGACTTTTACGACCAGGCAGGGCCATCTGTTTTTATTCCAGTATGCATAGAGCAGCAGCAATTTATAATCCTCTCTGAGCGAATGATGCCTGTTTATATAAGGAGCTACATATTAGATTAAACAAGGAAAAGGGTTCATCTAAACCGTTCCACCTGGGCGAGTTCACACCATCATGAAAGCTCTTTACTCACATTTAGGGACAAAAACGACTAATTTGTCAGCTGATATCCAAAGATCTTATAATCATGTTTTTAATTTCATTCAAATAATTCAGGTATGACAGTTCAACACACTTGCTACTGTAAGTTGTTAATCTGAAGACAAGAAAGCCTTTATTTATTTCGGCAATACTTTCAGTTTTTATATTACATATGGTACAAAAATAGATGCTCAAAAATGCAATGAATAAAAATACAAATATATTAAGTTTAAAAAGGCTGCATTTAAAAAAAAATTAAATATTAGTATAACGCATGTTCTTGCTTGTAAGACACTTTATATTTGCAGTTTATATTTAAGCAATTTCCCTCTGGGAATTGAATCTTGAATCTTTTAGGCAATGTAAAGGTAAACGCAATTAATTCTCATTTACTGCGGCAGTGAAGAAAATATTTTCAGTTCAACATCTTGTTGATTCCTCTTGAATTAGCATGGAAAATCATAATTGGCATAGATGCTGGAATCTACGACCTAAAAAAAAAAAAGAGAAAAAAAATTCTAATCAAATAATAACAATTAAAATGTTCTAGAATTGTAATATTTATCTAGAAGTAATAACATTTTATCAAAACACCTATATTATGCAAGAGTAAACTAACGGAGTTAAATTGATGATAGTCACAGGTAGACTTGTTCAGTTTTTCCTTACATGTCTTTTACAATTTTAAAGCAATTAACATTAACAAGTTAATCGTCCAGCCAGAAATGTTAACTTAAAATACGAGAATTTCATTTTTCATGTTTGAAAAGAGGATGGCTATGATGCCAAAGCACTCACAAAAACTTACATGTATAGTGTTTTTTAGGTAATTCTACAGCAAGCCTACATCAGTGTGTATTTACATCACCGTGTATTGCATTGTGTCATGTTTGTTACTTTTTTGTCTTTTGTATAGTTCAATTCAATTCAATTCAATTTTATTTGTATAGCGCTTTTAACAGTTGACATTGTCGCAAAGCAGCTTTACACAGTCAAAAGAATTAAGAATTGTAAAATTAGTTCTTAGCAACTTTTGTTAATTTATGTTGTACTGTAGCACCTTGGTCCCGGAGAAATGTTTCATTTCGTTGTGTGCTGAACAGTATATGGTTGAAATAACAATAAAAGCCTACTTGACTTGATGTGCAGTAAGTCATAAAACAATTGTCATGTAGTGTTGTTCATTGAGTTATTATCATCTTTTTGATCCTTTTACATTTCATAGTCTCTAATTATCATCAGCATTAACATAATTTTATAAATTTGTGGAAAATTAATTGATTTGCAATGTAAAAATTACAACATTTTATTATCCTGATTATCCTGTGCTACCTCTGAAAAAATTATTTATATATATATATATATATATATATATATATATATATATATATATATATATATATATATATAAGGCCACAGAGTGATGAAACAGCATGCAATAAGGGAAAACAAATTTAAATAGACAAACAAAAATCAAAACCACATCATCATCATCATCATCCTACTACTGAGCTTAGCTTTAAGATGTGCAATTTCTTTTGTACAGTACATTTATCTTAGCAATGACTATGAGCTAACATACTGTCCGTATATACTGTATTGTAGAATTTTATATATACATAAAGGTAAAGCAGTTCCTTTTGTCTGTTTATAGCTGCTATAAACCAAATGACTACAGGAACTATGTTGTATAAAAATGTATACTATATAAGAGTAATGTATTTTATATTCTAATATAAGAGGAATAAAACAAAAGATGCTGCTACTGGAGTGGAATTTAGTTTGGAGTTGTTACAGCAATTCTTGATTCTTGATCTTGTTTCATTCCAAGTTCACGTTACAAGCCAAACTGACCCGAATCCAAATGTGATAATGATTTTGTCCGAACACACAGCTCTGATGGTTTTAGATCAGATTTGAGTCACGTTCGTACATGGCCCTAGAACAGATATCTATATATATCGTCATGTCACTTGAATGAGGACGTGCAGACTATAGAACACTTGTGACTTTCTGCCTCTGTGTATGTGTTGGCCGCTGACATCATCAATCAGCACAGGCAATGCAGGGATTTAATTATAACAGTGAAGAACAGAGGAGAAAGATTGAAAAAAAGAAAGAAAGAAAAAGATTGATTTTGTGGATATTTGGTGCAGTAAGTCTGTCCAAGCAACACTGGAGGGAACCAACAGTGATAGAGCGGCGTGTGAGAGAATTTCACCGAGCAATGACATATCGAAGTGTGTATACGTGCAGTTTCACAGGACAGACATGTCTACACAGAGGCAGATAAGAGTGACTTCATGAATGTGAACTGTTATGACATGCAAATCTGATCTGACCAAGAAATGGGAATTGAACAATGTGGCTTTTATTGCGAACGTAGCCTTAGTTGTTGCTGAGTTTTATGTTTTTTTTATTTCAGTGTATCTTGGTAAACAGATGCGACCTGTTTGTACCTCAGGCTATGAATCAATCAGCTGAGAGGATTATTTTAGTGTGTTAGTAGTAGATCCAGAAGAATATATTTTTAGGAATGTGTGTTGAGATTTTTTAACATTGTTTACCTGTTCTTTATAAGCACATTGCTCCGGCTCTGTGTTTGCATACAGGTTTTCATCGGAATCTACACTGTAGACATGACACTTTCTCTCATGCTTTGCAGGCTGGGCAATGGTGAAGTCTCCACCTGTCTCGCCATGGCGTCTAAATACACAAAGTCATACATAATAAAGACATACAGTATAGTGTATACAGTATATTCTTTAATAATTAAAATTTTTATGAAAATTCTTAGACATTTAATTATTTCTGTCAGGCGACATTAGCTTGCTCGAAAAACTGTGATAATTCTCGAAGAAACCATGACCCCTGTTGTTTAGATACATAAGCACATAGTACAAATAGGATTTTTTTTTTAATAGCAAAGAGAGAAGGCGTTGACACATTTAAATTCTGATCTAGATTGACTTTTGAATTCAAGATTACCTGCAAGTCACTTTTTGTGATTTTTTTTAAAGATACATTTGCTTCTTTTCTCATCTGGGGAGGATAAAATTAGTGAACTAAACTGATATTCTATATTTAAATTTTTTATATTTGATTTGTAATAATAGCAGTGTAAGATATTAATAATAATAATAATAATAATAATAATAATAATAAGAAGAAGAAGAAGTATTAAATTAAAAAAATTTAATTAAAATAAAAAGTATTATTATTATTATTATTATTATTATTATTAATAATAATAATAATAATAATAATAATAATAATAATAATAATAATAATAATACTTTTTATTCATATAGTGCCTTTACAGAGCTCAAGGATACTTTACAATGAATGTAAACAAAAAGAGATAATACAAACAAACATTGAGTTGAGGAAGAAAAGAAAAGAAAAGAAAAGAAAAGAAAAGAAAAGAAAAGAAAAGAAAAGAAAAGAAAAGAAAAGAAAAGAAAAGAAAAGAAATACTGAGATGTTATTAACAGAATGGAGAGAGTGTGATAGATAATTTCAAAGTTTGGGTGCAATAACACTAAATGATCTGCCCCCCCATTGAAGAGATATGGGGGATATTTAAATAAAGAAATATTTTAGATCCAAAACAGTTTTTTACCAGTAGTGTATTGGCATTAAAAAAAAAAAAAAAAAAAAAAAAACTTCCTAATTTTTGCTCCATGTTAAATATATTTTTCTTTGATGCATACTTGAATGATTCCTCTTAATTCAAATTCTTTCTTCACTACAAAAACATAACTTTACCTCTTCTTACAAAGCACGATCATAGCCACAGCAACTATTATGATGAAACACACCCCGGCTGCCCCAGCAACCACCAGAGTAAAAGCAGTCCCTTGAAGCACAGGAATAAAAAAAAAATAAATAAAAAATCATCTATCTACAAAGACATCATTTATTATGTACACTGTCAATCTTCTCCAACCTGAACAGTACCTTCGAACTGGACAAGTATCTGGGTAAATTCTTTGCCCACACTATTTATTGCTGTGCAGGTGACATTATGGCCCTGAGGTCCAGTCAATTCTGAAGACGTCAAGCTTCCATTGTCCCGGGTTGTGGTGTTGAATGCTGGAGAAAGTGCACTGCTGCCATCTACAGTCCAAGAGATGGTAGCCTTCGGATTGGCCTCGGCTTGGCATTCACATGTTAATCTTTCATTCTTAGTGGAGCAAAATGAGCCTGGCAAGATCGTTGGAGAATCTGAAAAAAGTAAGATACTGTACATATTTATACAAGAATGTGTTAAACATGCCTACTCAGCTGTTGCAGAAGTAACAAATTTACAGATATCCAAACATTTCTGTTTATGCTGAATATTTTAAGCTTGAAGTAAAGTGGAAGAACATTCTGAGAAACCACACAGTCTTTCTATGTTTTAAAGTACAGGCTGAGCGACGAGTCACTAAGTCAATGCTATTTTCACTTCTTTACGTCTTTATCCATGTATAGCTGCTTACAGGGGACCAGACAGGTGAAAGTCAGATGGAGCAAGATCAGGACTATAGGGAGGATATGATGATGTGCAACATCACAATGCCCGAGGATAGCAGACCACCGCATTTAATCAAAAGTTTAGGTTTCAGATCTTTAATAAACGTCTCACTGTAATGAGCACTGTTGATTGTTGAACCTTTTTCCTGATTATGTTCCAATACTGGACCTTGAAAATTCCAGAAAACTCTAAGCATCAATTTCACAAGTGATGGCTGACTTTTGAACTTTTCCTCTGTTTTCTTTGCAGATATCCAAACATTTCTGTTTATGCTGTCCTGAGAGGTGCACCCTCAGATCACACACACACACACACACACACACACACACACACACACACACACACACATAATAATAATAACCATGATACTTTTATTCCGTGCAAATCACAAGTGGGGCATAAATTTTTGCTCGCACTGCAGCTACACATGAACAGAAGTAACATGTTCACAAGCTTTATGTTGAGGGAAAAACTCATTACTAGGCTTTAACCTCTAAGAAACAACTGCCCAGGTTTACTAATGTTACACAAATAACCAGCTGTATATGTTAAAGCACAAGAACCAGGAATGAATTTGTAGCACCATCTGAATTTGAATATTTTCATGAAGAGAAAAAGAATGTTCATTAGAATTGATCCAGTTGGCAGAACTCTGATTCAAAGTTCAAAATTGTTGGCTTTTAAATGGTCCTTAAGTAAATGATCACATCACATCACATCACATCAAGGATTGGTTAAAATGTGAGCCAATGCAAATCATAAACAGATTGTGCTAGTTCAAGATGAGTTCGACATGGTTCATAATATAAGCTGTAAGTGATTCATAAATACATGAATTTCGTAGCTAACATGTAGCCAGTTTGTATGAAATTAATTCACTAAATTTAATTTAGCAATTAAGTTGTTAAATTAATTAAGCATATGGTGTTACCGGGTTGAGCAAGTAAAACGCGTCAAGAATTTAAATTGATAACAAGAAACGTTTAGTTTTACCACACTAAAAAAAAACTTTAAAATAGTTTTATAAAGAAAAAATGTAGTTTATCAGAGAAACTAAAAATGCCTCAATCCTGTAGAGTTCTCCATTTTGGAAAACAGAGACCCTATAGAGACCCTAAATGAACGCCTTCTCACAGACAACTTCATCATATCAATGTGAACAATAAAGTTTTGAACACCAATATCAAAATTAACATTAATGCTAATCTGCATTGCCACTTTAACTCAGATCACTACCGTATCCTGCTCAGGGGCTGCTTAACAGCAAATCACATTAAGACTACTCACAGTGGACATTGAGCAACAGCTGCTTTGATTCGCCCTGTCCCATAGAGTTAGTGGCGATGCAGGAAACAGAAGTGTTTCTTCTCACGTCTTGAAGGACAACAGTACTTCGACTGGGACTGAAGGTGGTGCTGTTTGAGAAAACGAACCACTTGTATTGTGTGGGTGCAGGCCTGCTCATGCTGTTACATGTAAGTGAGATCTGGCCACCCTCGACCACTGAGCTGCTTCCTGTGTAATGTACTTTCACATCCGTTGGGGCATCTGATGAAATGTGTTACATATAAAATATGGTTATAATTTCAGCTTCATTTTGACGTCCTATAAAACATGGACATTGTTTTAGGCAAACAATCCCAAAACTTGATCATGATTTTCCTTTTTTATTTTGCATTTCTAATGAAACATTTTATCACATGTACTGTACATACCATTAACATAATTAACATAAAGTATATGTGTATTTTAGACTCAAAAGAAAAATAGACATTCCTGGCACTGACAAAACATGGTGCATCTCTTTTCATGCAAGCGGCTCCGTTCATGCACTTATCTGCCTATCTTTTGTACATCTTAAGGCAGTATGGAGTTACAGAGTTGAAAGACAAAAACCATGAAGAATTTCACATTGAAACATATGCATGCAAATACACATGAGATAAACACATGGGAAGTGCTGTTATGGGAAAAGGTGGGATGATGTGATGAAGGGGTTGGAGTTGACACACAAATGCTGATTATTTTCCTATTATTTGTTTATATACTAGCCGAAGTACCCGACGTCGCCCGGGCTTGAAACCTTTTTATGGTAAGGTAAAGTATTTCCTAGTATTTTTCATACTAATTTACCATTTTCATTTTAGAAAAGGGCTTCAAGGGCTGCATATTCTATTATTATAGCTGCATCTGCATCTTCAAGTTTCCCCATCTACCATCTTGAAAAAAGGCGGTGATATTCAACGTGCTCACGGCAATATGTTGTGGTAAAGTCTGCCATCTTGTGGTCGGCTTTGGAAACACAATCAAAGGGAAATATGTCTTGTGCGCCATCTTGAAAATTAGTGTGTAGTATGGAATGAAATTGTATTTTTTTTTTGAATGTGTGAGTATTAGGGGATGAAACCATAACAGTTTTTTCACCAGTGCAATGACAAATATATGTGCCACATTTGGCCCAGATCCCTCAAAGAATGGAACTGCCTATAAGGAACATACATACAGACATACATAGCAACATTGACATATACTGTATATGAGATATGGCAGTCCCCCTGTTGAAAAAAATTACAAAACCCATCCCCTTTAGATGAAAATCCTTTGTATTATGTCAAATTTGTCAAAAAAATGAAATATTAAAAGTCTCTATATATAATCATTTCAAGAACTACTAACAGTGATTAGCCAATGAGAATTTTGACATATTTCAAAAAGAAGAGAACTGAAAGTATGATACACATGGACAAATCCTCTTAGCAGAGATGCGATAAAAACGATGGATTCAGTTTAACAGGAGTTTTTGAAATGACTGACAGCTTGTTTTGTTCAGGTTTAGTTTCTGTTTCTTTTTATTAAACCTTAAGTTTTAAACTCTGCACCAATGCCTCACCTGCAATCATCCTACAAACGTGACATATATACAGAGGGGCCCAAAAATGTATACATACTTTAATAGTTGTTATCTATGCCCTTTTAAAAACTTGAATTGAATTAAAACAGCAATGTGCAGTACTATGTTTCCTCTAAAGATATCAGTAGTCACACCCTTTTTGTCGATTTATCTGGGAATTTACACATCAACTTGAAAAAAAAAAAAAAGCCATTAGCCAACTACAGGGGACATGGCGATCAAACTCTGGAATCACTTTTTAATTCTTGTGTTTGACAGCTTAGCAGGTTACACAACAATCGTTCAAAGTGGATTCAACTGCTATAAGAAGAGAGGCATATATTTTTCATGTTAAAATCTGTACAACTTTTTTTTTTTTGGGGGGGGGGGGGGGGGGGGT
>JAAGKR010004515.1:0-19028 GCA_011419295.1 Clarias macrocephalus | reverse complement strand
GGGCTCTGTATATAGTTACAGTACAGTTAATGTTTTTCAACATTGACAATATCAGTTTGCTCCGGTTCCTACTTAAAATCTAACTGCTCCAAGTGGTAGTTCCTTGCACCAGACATATTTCTTTTCTGGAATAATAAAATAAATATCTCCATGCTTTAGATTTTCCCATGTTGGAAAATATAAAGTACTGTTACAAATGAAACACTAATGTTAACCTGGATTGCCACTTTAACAATACAGATCACTACCATACCATGCTCAAGGATTTTCTAAAAATAAACTTAGCACATCATGTACAACAGAACACATCATGACTACTCACAATGGACATTGAGCGACAGCTGCTTTGAATCGCCCAATAGAGTTAGTCATGATGCAGGAATCAGAAATGTCTCTTGTCACATGTTGATGTGTAACCGGGTGGTAAATAAACATTTTATTTCTTCCTTTGCAAATTTCCTGTTTTATGGTTTTGTTGTTTAAGATTTATGCCAAAAAGAGGAACAGTAAATTCTGGTGTGTTCCATGAAGTGACCAAAAGGTGGTGCTGTGGGTATCACATTTAGGAAAATGCACACGTGTTCTTGTGTCAGACATCTTGTGTGACGTGCAGTGAGCAGGAGGTGCTGCATGCTCTTGGTAAAATCACATCATCGTGGAGGTCATCCGGCATGTGTGTATTACTTCACTGGGGAAGATTGCAACCTTTGTAAAGTGATGAAAAGTAGAGGTTCATGGTTATTGTTCCCACTGCCATATTGTACTAAATAGTAACATACTTTTTTCATGGTGGTTCTCTGTAATATATCCGTGGTTACCTCATGTTGTTTTTTGTTTAATGTAAATTTTCCATTTTTCTATTTTCATGAAGGTTGTATGTTTCTTGCCGTGTACTGATGTTCGGGAGTGTGCTGTTTTAAAGGGATAAACAGTGAGATGGAGCTGTGAAAAGTGGAGTTTGTCTGAGGTACTGGAAAGACTGTAATGGTTGGACGAGTTTGCAGCAAGGACTGTTATCTGTGACTGAGTTGTTAATTTCAAATTATTTCCATTTTAAGCTACTTGGGTAAGCAATGTCGAGCTCTGATGAACTGCATGCAGTGGGGGAGCAAGACCCTCTTCTTGAAGCTGTAGGTAATGATGATTTAGAACAAAGGAGGGGTCAAATTCAAGAGTCAAGGGACCGCAGGAATGACACTTTGGCCAATAGGGCTGTTGGTGTTGGTAATTCAACTCGCTCTTACATTTATGTTCCTCATGAGCGACAGATTCAGCCTTTTTGTGGGGAGTATAACAAAGATGGGAGGTCTGTCGAGGAGTTTATTGAGGAGGTAGAAAGGGTTTTACGGGCCAGAGACCAGACACCAGATGAGGAAGTGGATTTTGTTATCTCACTGTTGAGGGGATCTGCACTAGAAGAGGTGCAATTATGTGTGGGGAACCAGTCTCGACAGGCCAGTGATTTGTTTACTTTTTTGTGTGAAGCATTTGGGGAACGATGTAGTGGGACTCAATTGTTGCAGGTATTTTACAACCACAAGCAATTAGAGGGGGAAGATCTTAGAAATTACTCTCATGCTCTTTCTCGTCTATTAAGCTCTATCACAAAACGGTCACCTGGCAGCTTGGCTAATGAGCAGGGGATTTTGCGTGATTAGTTTGTGGAGGGTGTGCGAGATGCTGTGTTAAGGCAAGAGTTACGTAAGATGATCAGAGAAAAGCCACACTTGACCCTTCTTGAGATTCGTAATGAAGATCTTCTGTGGTCTATGGAGGAGAGCAAACCAACTAGAGTTGCAACTAGTCGACCTGTCCATTCAGCAGTACTGGGTGAAACCAAAGATAAATCTGGTCCTGAAACTCACACATCTACTGTGTTGAGTGATATTTTACAGGTTATTTCCCGGCAGGACAAGCGAATAAGTGACCAAGAGCAAACGATTTCAGAGCTCACTAAAGCTGTCCAAGAGTTGACTGCACAACGGTCAGTGTCAGTTCAGCAGAAGCCCTCATCAAAGTTCCTTCCTAGGTTTACAGAGGAGGGAGATCCTGACGAGGTTGGTAATGTGGCCAGGCGCTGCACATTGAGACGGGGTGGGAGACCAAAAATTGATGCCAGGACAACTGAAGGCCAAGAAAGGCAAGGTCCTTCTGTCGCGCTGAGTTGGGCAGCCCAGGGAGCAGTTTCTGGCTCTCTACCGGAAGGCACCAGTTGGGACAGGTTTCTCGAATGGGCGGTTGGAACTTGCCCAATGGTGGACCTGAACATTAGAGGTGTGTTAGTGTCATGTCTGCTCAACAATGGGAGTCAGGTCAGAACCATCACCGAAGGGTTCTTTCGAGAGAAGTTGTTTGGGAATGACAGTGATGTAATGTCCACTTCGGGTTGGCTAAAAATTACAGCAGCCAACGGTTTAGATATTCCATATTTGGGCTACATTGAGCTGGACGTGGAGGTTATGGAGATGAGCGTGCCAGAGTGTGGATTTTTGATCATTAAAGGAACTCCTAGTTCCACATCTGTGTCTGTGCTCATTGGAATGAACATTATCAGTAAGTGCAGACAGATTGTTCATGCTGAATTTGACACACCACAAGGTGGGGAGCTTGATTCGAATTGGCAGGTGGCCTCCCAACAGGCCCAGTCAGTTGAATTGATCAAACGAGCTGCATTCGCTCAGGTGACCGGTAAGACACCTACTCATGTGCCTGCATGGTTGGCAGCTACTATTCTTGTTAAGGGGATAGAACATGGTAAAAAGGATGACTCTATATTGTTGGTAGAGCCAGTAAACACCCCCTTACCAGGAGGTTTAGTTGTTGTGCCTACCTTGGTTACAGCTGAGTTACCTGTGTGTCCAGTCAGAGTGCTTAACTTGTCTCGGGAGGATGTCTGGTTGCAGCCCAGGGTCCGTGTGGGTGTGTTCTCCTTGGCAAAGGAGAATGATGCAGGTTCGTTCTGTGAAGTAAAGTTTCAGCGGATCTCTGCTGACACTGAGAGGGTCACTGTGGGCGCTGGTCCGGGCTCTGAATCGGACATCCAATCAGTCTTGGATCCCATCATCATTGGGGGTACAACTGAACAGCAGGTTCAGCGAAAAGCAGTGTTGGGAAAGTATTCAGGTGTGTTTGCATCAAAAGATGATACTTTGGGTTACACAGATAGGGTTCAGCATGAGATTCACTTGACTGACGACATACCAATAAATCAGCCTTACCGCCGTATTCCACCAAATCAATATCAGGAAGTCAGAGAGCACATTACCAAGTTGTTAAAGAAGGGTGTCATACAAGAAAGTGTTAGTGCGTATGCCTCCCCTGTGGTATTGGTGCGCAAAGCTGATGGGTCATTACGTCTGTGCGTAGATTATAGGAAGCTTAATGCTAAGACAAGACGTGATGCATTTCCGTTGCCAAAGATCGATGAGAGCTTCGATGCTCTCAGGGGAGCCAATTTTTTCTCAACTGTGGATTTGGCCTCTGGGTATCATCAGATTGTGGTGAGTGACCGGGATAGGGCTAAGATGGCATTCACAACACCTTTTGGTTTGTTTGAATACCAGAGGATGCCATTTGGGGTCTGCAATGGACCATCAACTTTTCAGCGGCTCATGCAGGCTGTCATGAGTGATCTGATCTTCCAGGTATTAATAGTTTATTTAGATGACATCTTGCTGTATTCACAGACATTTGAAGAGCACCTGGAAAGATTAGAGATGGTGCTGAAGTGGTTGGCAGATACAGGCTTGATGGTGAAGATAGAGAAATGTTGGTTCCTCCAAGACTCAGTGCGGTTCTTGGGCCATCAGCTGTCAGTGCAGGGGATTTCTCCTGACCCAGATAAGGTTGCCGCCTGTTAGCAGTTGCAAGACTCCAGAAACAGTGAAAGATCTGAGGTCATTTTTAGGTTTTTGCAGCTATTATAGGAAGTTTATCATGGGCTTCTCAAAGATAGCTGGACCTTTACATGACTTGGTGAATGTTTGTTTGAGTGGGGGCAGATGTGCAAAGAGTGGTCGTCATTTTAGAGCTCTGTGGTCTGATGAATGTGATCATGCATTCAATCAGTTAAAAGAGAAACTGACGACAGCACCTGTACTCAGGTTTGCAGATTTCAGCCGTCCTTTCATACTGGAGACAAATGCGAGCCAGAATGGCTTAGGTGCCATCGTGTATCAAAAACAGGGTGATGAGAAGAGAGTTATTGCGTATGCAAGTAGTAGATTACGTAATGCAGAGAAAAACGATCGTAATTACAGCAGCATGAAGCTTGAGCTACTTGCCCTTACGTGGGCAGTAGTCGAGAAGTTTCGGAGCTACTTGCTTGGGTCATGGTGTGAAGTGATCACCGATAATAACCCGCTCTGTCACTTGCAAACTGCCAAATTAGGAGCGACTGAGCAGAGGTGGGTAGCTCAAATGTCTGTTTTTAATTTTGAGATGAAGTACAGACCAGGAAGAAACAACGTTGCAGCTGATGTTTTGTCTAGGCAGGAGTTTGCAGGGGAGCCTGAATCTGATCCCGACTGTGACTGGGATGGGTGTGTCGCCATTTGTAGCCTCGTTAACAGAGGAACAGCTTTGGAGCCTGCGCTTGCTTTGAAGGGTATTGAGTGTTCCAGGCTAAGGCAGATACGTGCATTGGAGACTGAGGAAGAGATCATCATCTCCAGGGCAACACTCATACACTTCCAGGTTACACTAAAGAACAGCTGATTGAGTTTCAGAAAAGTGATCCTGTTTTGAAAGTGTTTAGAAGGTTTTGGGATGAGAAAAGGAGATCAGTGCACATAGAAAGACAGCCTTTGTCCAAACAGTGAAGTGTCTTCTGAAACAGTGGAATTTTATAAGAGAACATAATGGGCTGCTGTATCGAGTGGTAGATCATCCTTCTGGCGAGAACTGCTGGCAATTTTTGTTACCTGTGTGTCTCAAGGAGCGAGTGCTGCAGTGTGTGCATGATGATATGGGGCACCAGGGTGCTGAGCAGGCTGTTGTGTTGTTGAAGCAGAGATGATTCTGGTCTGGGCATGCATGAAGATGTTGAGGAATGGGTGAGGAAGTGTCAGAGGTGCATCCTCACAAAGATGCCTCAGCCCAGAATCAGGGCCCCTATGAGAGCATTTCTGGCTTCCAGGCCCTTAGAAGTAATTTCAGGGGACTTTACTGTCTTAGGACCTGGTAGTGATGGGCGTGAAAACGTTCTGGTTGTTACCAATGTTTTTACAAAATTTACTCAGGCATTTCCTACAAAAGACCAAAAGGCTGACACCACAGCCAAGATCTTGTTGAAAGAGTGGTTTATGAAGTACGGCATTCCTGAGAGGTTGCACTCCGATCAAGGGCAGAATTTTGAGAGTGAGGTGATAGCAGAGTTGTGCAGACTCTATGGGGTGAGAAAGACATGTACGACATCTTATCGGCCGCAAGGTAATGTCCAATGTGAACGGTATAACCGAACACTTCATAACTTACTGCGCACACTACCACCTGAATGGAAACGACGTTGGCCTGAGTACTTGCCTGAGTTAGTTCACGCGTACAATGTGACTCCACATGCCACTACAGGGTTTTCCCCGTATTACCTCCTTTTTGGGGTACAGCCACATCTGCCCATTGATGCATTACTCGAGGGTGGGGAGACTTCTGAGAGGAAAGATTGGCTAAGAGAAAGTGCTGGAGAGGGTAACTCGTCTTAATGAAAAGGTATTCTGTCCCAAGGTCAGTGTGGGTGAATTTGTGTATTTGCGTGACCGGCCACCAGGCAGAAATAAAATTCAAGATGCCTATTGTGTATTGTGTAGTGGATTTAATTGGCACTACCTACACTGTGGAACCCTTAGGACGGAGCCCATCAAAAAGGGTTCACCGATCAGAGTTATGCCCAGGTGCCATGCCCACTCCTAGACCTAGGAGTATAAACAAATCTCAGCCAGAAACCCAACCTATCATCATAGATGGGGCTGAGATTCCTGAGCCATATGCGGTGGTAGTAGAGGAACTGGGACCACCAACTGTGAGTGGAGCCACCGAAACTCTAATTAATGCAGAGGGTCCAGGTACCTTGTACATGGGAGATGACAGCAACAAAGGTAACCTGGTACCAGGTTCAGTGGATATTGGGAGAGGCACTGCAGGATCTGATGGTGAGGACCTTAACATTGAGGTTGCAGATGAGTGTTCTCAGTCTCAGGAGTTCAGTGAAACGCGTCCAACGAGAAGTACCGATTCCAGCTGTGCGCAGGAGCAAGCGAACAACGGCGGGTGTTCACACGGATCCCTTCCATGCACCCAGGTCTGCTTGTTACGCTGTAAGTGTTAGCACCGATATGGTGTCTCAAGTGTTAACCAGCACTGGCACTGCATTATTTGAGAAAGCCCTACAGGGTGCCATGAATAACTAACTTTGTAATTGAGTGAGTCATCGAGGGCGTTGACTTATTGCAGGGGAGAGTGTAACCGGGTGGTAAATAAACGTTTTATTTCTTCCTTAGCAAATTTCCTGTTTTATTGTTTTGTTGTTTAAGATTTATGCCATAAAGAGAAACAGTGAATTCTGGTGTGTTCCCTGAAGTGGCCAAAAGGTGGTGCTGTGGGTATCACATGTAGAAGAATGCACATGTGTTCTTGTGTCAGACATCTTGTGTGACGTGCAGTGAGCAGGAGGTGCTGCATGTTCTTGGTAAAATCACGTCATAATGGAGGCCATCCGGCGTGTGTGTGTTACTTCACTGGGGAAGATTGCAACCTTTGTAAAGTGATGAAAAGTAGAGGTTCATGGTTATTGTTCCCACTGCCGTATTGTACTAAATAGTAACATATTTCTTTTCATGGTGGTTCTCTGTAATATATCCGTGGTTGCCTCATGTTGTTTCTTTTTAATGTAAATTTTCCATTTTTCTATTTTCATGACGGCTGTATGTTTCTTGCCGTGTGCTGATGTTCGGGGGTGTGCTGTTTTAAAGGGATAAACAGTGAGATGGAGCTGTGAAAATTGAAGTTGTGCTATCAGCTCTTTAAGATTTGTCATTGACTAATATTTTATTTTTCTTATTAGTTTCTTTTTCTTCACCTGTAACAGTGAAAGCTTTGAGCAGCACTGTTTTCTATATGTTTTAAGAAATCTGCACTGAAATAATTTATTTTGGAACCAACTGAATGAACTACAAAATATGTAGAACTGCTGCATTTGTTCCTGGTGGTAATTCAAAATCCCCGGTCACAGAAGGACAACAGTACTTCCACTCGGGCCGATTTTGACACTGTTTGGGGAAACGAGCCACTTGTAGTGCGTGGGTGCAGGCCTGCTTGTACTGGTACAAGTATGTGAGATCTGGCTACCCTCGACCACAGAGATGCTTCCTGTGTAATTTACTTTCACATCCATTGGGGCATCTGATGATATGTATTAAATATAAAACATGTTAACACTTTATTTAGCATAGCTAGATGGATAGGATTTGTTAGTTTTGCTTGTTGTTGAAACTAATACAAAAAGGACACTGAGTTGTTGGTCCTATTTTAAACATGGCTTGTTTTAATGGGACTCCAGAAACATGTCTCGTGTTTACAATCAGAACAATATATATTTTTTAGATTACTTTGGAATACAATGGCATGAGGCGGTGTACACCCTGGACAGGGTGCCAATCCATCGCAGGACACACACTTGCACACTGGCAATTTGGGAACACCAATTAACCTACTCTGCTTGTCTATGGACTATGGGAGAACCTGGAGGAAACCCACCAAGCATGGGGAGAACATGCAAACTCCATGCACACAAAGACGAAGATTTAAACCTGGCCGAGAATCGAACCCGGACCCTAGAGGTGCAATGAGACAGTGCTAACCACTACTTTTTGCTGCTTCTTCTTTTTTTTCTTCTTTTTTTTTTTTTTTTTTGCATATTTTTCATACTGATCATCAAACAAATTTTAATATTACACAAAGACAACCCAAGTAACTACAAAGTGCCATTTATTTACAGTATAAGGAAAAAAGCTGTCCAAACTTGCTTGGCCCTACAGTATGTAAAAAACTAATTGCCCCCCCGCAACCCCCTAATAAATCATGAATGAATAACCATGAATGGAAATCTGAGTTAAATATCACTTGCCACATCCAGCACTGATTACTGATGAATCACAAACTCACACACAGGCTAAAAGATCTCACATCATGTCACAATCTAAAGAAAATCAAGAACAGATAAGAAACAAAGTAATTTTTAAGTCTTATTCTGAAAAGGGTTACCAAGCCATTTCTAAGGCTTGCTTCAGTTTAGGTCAGTGTTCATGATTCAACAGTAAGAAAAAGGCAAAACGGGCTCCATCAGACAGCTCCAAGGCGAAAGCCACTGCTGACCAAAAAGAACAGATCTTGCATTTGCAAAAAAAAAGATTATGATATGGGCAAATATTCTCTAGACCAGGGGTCGGCAACCTTGAACACTCAAAGAGCCACGTTTCCCACACAACAGAAAACATCTGGAAAACCAGCCGCAAACCGTTTTGACATCTAAAATAAAGATAACATTGCAAGGGACGTTCCCTTCACCGACATTTAGTACACCTTGAGCACCCTGTGAAGTACACTTTGGAATGGAAGGGCTCGAAAATTCAATAAATCGCATACTGGTGGTTGTGGTGCATATTTTAGATGCATACATGTTTTATTTTAATGTTACAAGATGACCATAATCTTCAAATTTAGAATTACATTTGAAAAAAAAAACTAATGAGCTAAAATAAAATAAAATTCAATGATTCTACTCTTTTTTTGTTTTTTTTCCAAACCATAGGTAGAGGGATGAAAGTTTAACTTTTTGGAAGGTGTGTGTACTGTTACATCTGGTGTAAAACTAATGTACATTATAGTTTTATAAAAAGACATCAGACCAACAATCAAACACGGTGGTGCTGGTGGTGGTAGTGTTATGGTCTGGCACTGCTTTGCAGTGTGAGGACCTGCTATAATTAATAGAATTCTGCTCTCTATGAGAAAATCATGTAGGACAACGAAAATGTAAAGTGTGGAGTGGTGTGTGTGTGGGTGTGTTTGTGTGTGTGGGCAGGTTGACAAAAAACATTCATTGAGCAGTTGTTCAGCAGGCAGAAAGAAAGCTAAAAGACTTCATATGACCACAGTTTACCACTATGTTGAACAGGAAAGCATCTCAAACCACACACCATGCCGCATCTGAAAAACCTGAGGCAGATAAAAAACAACAACAGCAACAACATCCAGCCACAGTGGATTCTACTCCTGGCAGGCAAGAAAAGGAACCTATTGTATTCTTATTAACTTCAACAATGAACATATCGTGCCCTCCGAAATGCTTTTCTCCTCGTCAAGATTGTAAAGTGTAGTTAGGGTAAAATGTTTGGCTACAGATCCGAAGATCACAGGTTCAAATCCCAGTCCTACCAAGCTGACATTGTTGAGACCATGAGCAAGACCCTCGACGCTTCCTTGCTGAAATGTATAATCTAGGTGTTTAATCGATCTTAGATTTTCACTTTGACACAAGATCAAAACACATCAAGACTACTCACAAAATACATTGAGCGATAGCTGCTTTGATTCGCCCTGTCCGATAAAGTTAGTGAGGAAGCAAGAAACAGACGTGTCTCGTGTCACATGTTGAAGGACAACATTATTTCCGCTAGGTGACACTGCTTGAGGAAACATTCCACCTGTAGTGTGTGGGTGCAGGCCTGCTCTTGCTGTTACATGTGCGTGTGGTCTGGCCACCCTCGACCACAGAGCTGCTTCCTGTGTAAACTACTTTCACATCCATTGGGGCGTCTGATATAATGTGTTAAATATATAATTTGTTCATAAGTTCAGCTTCATTTTGACATTTTATAAAAACAGAGGCATTGTTTTGGGCAAACAACCGCAAGCGTTGACCATCTTATAAAAAAAAACAACAAAAAAAAAAAACATGAACATTTCTGGCAACGAAAAAAAAAGTGTATCTGTTTTCACGGCAACGCAGGCAGCATTGTTCATGCACTTACTTTCCTTCTCCCATCTTATGTACATCTTAAGGATAAAAAGTGTCATCCAGTATATTTGTGAACCCTGTCTGTCTGTCTGTCAAATCAAACTGTGATTTTTTTGGTAATTTCAAGCATTTTGCTTTCTTTTGATTTTGTTGTCATTATCTGCATCTTATATTGAGACCTCCACAAAATGCATTAGGAAAACTGGTTAGTATTAGTGCTCAATAGAAGTCTAGACCATTATGTACACATGTGATTTTGACACTAGTTGATTTAGCAAAGCTGGATGGACAGGTTTTGTTAGTTTTGCTTGTTGAATGACACTAGTACAAAAAAGGCTGAAATTGCATTGTTGTTGTTTTTTAGTCTTGTGTTTACAGTCAGAGCATATATATTTTTTTATATTACTTTGGACTATAAATTGAATATAAGTTTTGGAGTTTCTTTGGAGTTTGATTTTTTATGTCACACTTAAATGATTCAGATCATCAAACTAATTTTAATATTATGCAAAAATAACACAAGGAAATACAAAATGCCGTTTTTAAATGATGATTTCTTTTATAAGGAAACCTAGCTGACCCTGTGAAAAACTAACACCCCTCCCCAACATCATTTATACATCATAAATGATCTGTGACCACATTCTTTGGTAAGAGTTAAATTTTACTTGCCACACTAGGCCTGATTACTGTTGAATAACACACACGCTAAAGGATCTGACATCATGCCGCAATCTAAAGAAAATCAAGAACAGATAAGAATTACAGATAAGTAATTGACATGTATCAGTCCGTAAGTATCAGAAAGGGTTACCAAGCCATTTCTAAGGCTTGCTTCAGGTTCATCTCATATTTTCCAAAAAAAAAAAAAAAAAAACCTTGATATTCCTCAAGATTTTGGGCAAATATTCTATGTACTTATGAGACAAAAGTTGAACTTTTTGGATGGTGTGTAAATGGTTACCTCTGGTGTAAAACTAACATAGCATTTAATTAAAAACAGACATCAGACCAACAGGCAAACATGGTAGTGGTAGTGTGATGGTCTGAGGCTGCTTTGCAGGTTCATAACCTGGATGGCTTGACATAATTAATGGAACGAAGAATTCTGCGCTCTATCAGCAGTATGTCTGGGAGAACGTCTGGCCATCAGTGACCTCAAGCTCAAGCACGCTTGGCTTATGCAGCAGGACAATAATCCAAAACACACCAGCAAGTCCACTTCTGAATGGCTCAAAAAATACAAAAAATATACGGATCTGGAGTGGACTAATCAAATAATTAAATCCATACATGATCCTTAAACAAGCTGTTCATGGTAAAAAAAAACCCTCCAAATGTGGCTGAATTTAAACAATTCTTCATAGACGAGTGGGCCAAAATTCCTCCAGGGCGATGTTTGTTTAAAAACTTGTTGCCGGTTATTGTAAATTATTTATTGCAGCTGTTGCTGCCAAGGGTGGAACAACCAGTTATTAGATTTAAGCGCAATTATTTTATCACATAGAGCCTCAAATCAACGTTTTTTCCACTCAAATCAACTTTTTTCCCTAAAATCATCATTTAAAAACTGCATTTGTATTTATTCAGGTTACCTTTTTAAAATTTCTTTGATGATCTGAATAACTTAAGTGACAAATATGCAAAGAAATCAGGAAGGGGCAAATACTTTTTTATGGCATTGTATATGTTAATATTAAATTGACTTGTTAAATTATAGAGTGTACGTCATCACATTTTGCATAGTGTCTTGCAGTATTAATAAGAACTAAATGGTTCCATATATTATGACATGAAAAGTTTATTTCTCTATTTTGCCCCTTTTTTAAAAGACATAAATGAAGAATGAAAAAGTAAAGCAAGCAGAGGCAAATGTAACTAAACCGTTTCCCAAAATAGCCTGACCCAAACAACTTACACTACAGTATGAGAGTACAGTATAGTATAGTATAATAACTTTCACTCTGCCTGGTTGGTAGATGGTTTATGACAGAGGTCAATTTGGTTAATTTTTTAACACAATAAAATCTTGCATCTTGTCATGCTACCAAGAAAACATGAAGTGAAGACGTCCATGTGGTGACAAACATAAAAGATGGTTACAAATGGCTGACACTCCAGACTTCTTTTATAAAGCTTAAATCATAAAAGTGTCTCTTCACCATATTCATAACTACATGCCTTTTCTAATTTTACACAGATCATTCTGCAAACAAATTTTTGTGATACTTAAGAAATGCTAATTAAAATAGCAAATTAATCATATTCTAAGAAAAAGCAGAATTGAATAATAGAAGTAGAATAAGATCTTTTTTTATGCCCACTGTAAGGTGGATTAAAAGTGGCAGAATATAAGAACTATAATTATAGCATACTACATAACCTGACTATTAGCAAATCAATACTTTTACCTTTTTTCATACGTTCTGTAACCTGCTCAGGAAGTCTGAACAAAATCCAATCACATCAAGAAAGACATCGATGGATAGCTGCTACTTACAATTGACACTGAGAGACAGCTGCTGTGATCGGCCCGTTCCAACAGTGTTAGTGGCGCTGCAGGAAACAGACGTGTCTCTCCTGACATTTTGAAGGACAAGAGGATTTACTGTGTAGCGGGTGGTGGTGGTGTTTTGGGTGACGACCCACTCATAGGCTCTGACTGCAGGGTTGCTGTTGCTGGTACATCGAAGTGAGATCGTGTTACCCTCGGATACAGGGCTGCTTCTTGTGTAGTCTATTATTACATTCCTGGGCGCATCTGATGAAACATTTTAAACAAGTGTGTTTATAAATGCAGCATCATTTTATATTCTTCCCTTCATAATACAATTCAATAATAATGTCAATATCATATAATTTTGTAGACTTAACATAGGTTTTTAGCTCTGATACTAGGTACAGTATATTCGGTACAGCATACATGTAGTATTGATGTTTCTTACTATCTGGAAAACAGCATATGGAACGAGCAGCTAATATTCACCAAAGTATATATTCACTAGTCAGATTGATAGATCACTCACTCATCATCTATACCCGCTTAATCCTGTATTCAGGGTCACAGGGGGGCCTGGAGCCTATCCCAGGAGACTTAGGGCACATGGCAGGGTTCACCCTGGACAGGGTGCCAATCCATCGCAGGGCACAGACACACCCACTCATTCATTCACACACTACGGGCAATTTGGGAAAGCCAATTATCCTAACCTACATGTCTTTGGATTGTGGGAGGAAACCGGAGTACCCAGAGGAAACCCAGCAAGCACGGGGAGAACATGCAAACTCCATGCACACAGAGACGGGAATCGAGCCCGGCCGGGGATCGAACCCGGACCCTGGCGGTGCAAGGCGACAGTGCTAACCACTCCACCACCGTGCCGCCGATTGATAGATCATGTGGTGTTAAATATTAGTCTGATATAATGACACAATACATTGAAATGACAAGATCAAATGAAATATTGAGATATTAAGTTGAACTAATGTTTTTACAACCGTTTGAATGCGAATGCTAACCATTTATTGATCTCAGCTTTTAATTTTATATCTAATGTGAAATCATTTTTTATAAACTTTACTTACACAAGACATTGATCGAAACTGAAGTACTCGAAAAATTTGTTCCACTGAGAGAGCTGCTGCAGCGGAGACCCGTGTTCTGAATTAAATTGAACGTAGCAGTTCCCTCAGTTTCCCATAATCCTGCCAATTCCTTTAGGTCAGTCTGTGTTTTAGAAATGGGACTCGCACCGTGCCAGTGAATCTGTGGTGAAAATGAGCGGCAGGAATGGCGGAATTTACATGTTGCAGTGAAAGGTTTGCCCTCTAGTTGATCGTAGCTTCCAACAGATATCTGTGGCTTTGTAGGATTCACTGTGAGAAGAAAAAATGTGTTCATAATGTGTCAATGCATTCATCTGACAAATTAACACCTAACACAATGATAGTAAATCATTGTGTTAGGTGTTATGTCTATTCTATCGTACAACTGCTTTGAAAGGCACATGTGAAGCCCGCCACTGCGTCTTATCACCTAATTCAAAAATAATTTATTTAACCATAATATCTATAATATATAATATAATACACTTTGCAATACAATTTGCAGTTCCTCTAACATTTCGCATATGGTGCACTCTAAACTATTCACACATTGGCATGCAGAACCGCTAAATTTGTTTAGAATTGTAACAAAATCTGAAAAAAAAAATATTTAGAGACAATCAGGATATTTATAAAACTGCAATATTTACAGACACGCAGTGCAAATTGAATCAGCACGTAAGTATTAAAATAACATTGTGTCTGGTGGTACCTGGTGATTCCTATCCCTTTTGTTTATATCACTAAGATATACAGTATAATATTTGTATACTCACAGACATTCATTTTGATGATTTGATGATCGGCATAAAATCCTTGGTTGTACCCATCTTTATCCCAGACCCATACGTACAGGCGCACCTTACTGTCTTGGTCCTGGACATTGTCAATCTTTAAACTGCAGTCTCCATTATATCGAGATCCTGGGACTGATGTCCTTCCTCTAAACTCACTTAATATCTCACTGCGGTCATTGGAGTACACAGTTGGGTATCCCCTGCTCACATACTTGTACCAGGCGACTTTACTGAAAGCCACAGTGCGGCACGGCACAAACACGCAGCTCCCCCTGACGGCATTGACTGATCGATCCACAGACACCGACCAGCACTGACACACACCAATTAGCAGTGAGACTGAGAAGATAAAATATTTTTTATTTGTTTTTGTTAATCATTTATAAAGCAGAAAACACTATCAATGGCTTTCCTGGGTTTACATTTTAGACAATTCGGAAATATTGTAGGAAATTCAGCTTGTATTGTGCTAACTACTAAATGAAAGCATACTCTAGATATTTTTTAAGGGTATTCATATTTTTTAGAAGAGTGGAAGCTTTTACATCAAAGCTGTGTTAGCATTTTAAAATCATTATTAATCATGAACATATAATTAAAAATAAAACACCCACTTCACAGCACAAAAATCTGATTTTCAAATGTAATCCTATTGTTTCACATTGTGCACTGACAGAAGCAAAATTTTCTCTCCTTAGAAGAATATAAACTATTTTAAACTTTCTAATGTAGTAATTGTTTTAGAATTAATTTACTGTCTCATGAAATTACTACCATCTTAAGAAGGTTACATAACAAAAATGTTTTATCTCAATCAGTGGTGTAACCATGGCTGCACAAACAAGTAATATTGGGCCAATAAAATACATTAATAATCATTTAAAAACATAATAAGATTTAAATAAGCTATAGTTATAATTTGAAAATAATCAAATAAAAAGGTATACAGACTTATGCAAAAGTTTAGGCACCCCTTGATAAATAACAGATTTTGATGATTTTTTAATTGAAAAGATGTTAACACAGTCTCTCTTGGAAATGGAAAAAATGCACAATATTTTCAGCAAACATTGATGCATAGTTACTTCTTATGTCATAAATTGAACAAAGTTCAATCTGAGCTCCAGAGTCTCAGATTCTTTTTACAAGGTTTCAGACCTTAATCAGCTCATTAGATCTGATGCATCACAAAAGCTGTCATTAGTAAATGCCAATTTCAAAGCTTTACAAATACTTTGACTCCTCAAACTTTGTGAACACACTTGCGGACACTCAGAAACCATGGGTTCCTCTAAGCAGCTGTGTAAGACTCTGAAAATGAAAGTTATTGATGCCCACAATGCAGGAGAAGCTACAAGGAGATAGGAAATCGTTGTCAGCTTACAGTGTCCACAGTGAGAAATGTAATTAAGAGATGGCAGAGATTGACAAATCAAAACCCCCATTTGACTGCAAAAACTTGCAGGAAGATTTAGCAGACTCAGCAGTGGTGGTGCGCCGATCTACTGTGCAGCGATGCTTGCACAGACACGACAAGAGTCAGCAGAAGAAAACCTTACCTCTGTCCCCATCATAAAATCCAATGACAGAACATCTACAGAAGCCACTTGAAAACAAGTGCTGTGGACTGATGAAGTTAAAATAAAACTCTTTGGCCACAATCAGCAAAGGCATGTTTGGAGAAAAAAAAGGGCAGCATTTCATGAAAAGAACACCTTGCCAATTATTAAGCATGGGGTGGATCTATCATGCTTTGGAGTTGTGTTGCAGCCAGTGGCACAGAACACATTGCACAGGTGGAGGGAAAATTCCACTAAATACCAGCAAATTCTGGAAGCAAAAATTCTGGAAAAATTCAAGTTTGCCTTCTTAGAATTTGTTCTATAAATAAAAATAAACCACATTCTATCTTTTTATATTTTGTATTATTATTTATTAACTAAATTGAAAGTTACATGCATGTTTGCAGTGTCATTCATTAATATCTCATTTTTGTCTTTCAAGTCCAATAACCAAAGTTTAACTTTTGGTTTCAAAATTTAAAGAAAAATGTAAAAAACGTTGAGCATCTTATTTTCACAGTGAATATATTTGGTGTCAGATTTGATTATTTTTGTTTGTGGGTATTGTATAAGTATTTACTGCCTCAAGTTTTTCTACATTTTGACTGATGGACCAGGACAACATGGACTGGGATTATAAACTCACTCAAAATTTAGTAGTTTACATCCAGCTGTCTTTACATCTAAGTGGAAATTAGATGTTCTATAAATATTGTCATAGTACCGCTCTTTTGAAACTGACTGATGATATGTTGCTACTGAATCTGGCTATACTTGACTCTGGTTACTGGGCCATTTTAGTTATGCTACCAACCAATATGATGAATTGTATTTTAATTCATGTTAACCAACTATACAAACATATCTGAGCAGTAAATAAATAAATAAATAAATAAATGGGTCATACATGCAAAAATAGATTACACAGATACAAAGGGTGATCTGTTTTCATGGTTGTTTTTGGTTGTTTTTATGAACAAAACATATTACATATATTATGCCTATTTGGTTTTTTGCAGCATTTTTGCATTTGCATTTGACATTTTTGCAGCATCATTCCCATGATCTGGGAGCACTTACATTTAAAAGTAATGAGAACTTTGTTAAGGCTTTAGACTGGTTTTTGTCCTACCTATCAGATTTTGTACAGTTTCTGTACAAAAGTGTAAACATATTCTTTAGCTCCTGTTGCATATGGAAAACCACAAGACTCTATTATTTACTGTATTATATTTGTTCCCACTAAGTAAAATCCTCCAAAACCATGGAGTGTCATATCACTGGTATGCAGATGATTGTTAATCAGCTATACAGTATCTACCCTCTATATCGCCTTTTTTGATTGCATAATTAAGGTCAAGACTTGGCTTGCAAACAGCTTTTCTAAATATCCAACACTTAGATTTGGTTCTCTATTGTAAAGAGTAGTTTTTACCAGCTCCAACACATTGCCAAACTCAAACAAATTCTCACATTTAAAGGCCTGGAGATAGTTATATATATATATATACTTTAATCACAACTTGCATGAACTATTATCATTCTCTTTATATGGGAGTTTGTCAGTCTTCACTCTGCTGTTTGGCTTATGGGTGTAACAAATCTTTTCAAAGAATTTTCTAGCATTGTCATTTATTCAACCCAGTTATATATTAAATAAAACTCAACATTTATATATTTAATTTTATTTATATTTATATGTTTATATTGACATAAAACTCAACTGCCACAAATCTAGGCCAGTATTTTGCGCTAGAATGCCCGCTACCACTGATTGCCCCCAACATATTCACTATCAAATATTATTTTAATTTATATTTTTATTATGATCATGACATTAATGATCTATCTATACATGAACTATGAAAAGACTAAAAAAATACATTAAATTGTAAAAAAAAATAAAAAATACACATACTGTACATACTGGAAATGCACATGCTGTTTAAAAAATCATACATATTTAGGTCGTACCGAAGTTATCCCCGATCGCTCACTTTGGCCAGGCGGCCCACTCTAGGAAGAGTCCTGGTGGTTCCTAACTTCTCCCATTTATCAAAGATGTAGGCCAGTGTGCTCATCTGGACCTTTAATGCTGGTGATTTTTTTTTTCTGTACCCTTCACCATGGCTTGGTTTGTGCTGTGACATGCACTGTTAACTGTGGGACATTATATAGACAGGTGTGTTGAAATAATTTCAGGTTGTAGAAACATCTCAAGGATGATCAGTGGAAAGAGAATGAGCTCAATTGTGACTGTCAAAGGCTGTGAATATATTTATGTTATTTATTTATTTATTTATTTATTTATTGATTGATTTATTTGTATGTTTGTTTGTTTGTTTGTTTATTTATTTATTTATTTATAATAAATTTGCAAAGATTTCAAACAAATGTTTCAACGTTGTCATTATGGGGTATTGTTTGTAGAATTTTGAGAAAAATAATGATTTTAATCTATTTTTTAAATAAGGCTGTAACATGTACCAAAATGTGGAAAAAGTAAAGTGCTGTAAAAAATTTTCTGTATATTACAACAATAGTAATGCTAAAAATGCATTGAGTTTTAAGGGCTACTGAGGCTTATGCGTGGTTTCTACATTGTTTTTATTTTGCTGTTTTGTTTTATTTCAATCTGTCTTGTACTGTAGTTTTGAGTCTAATGCTATGTTGTATGTTGTGTTCATTTAAACATTTTTCCTTTTTAAATTCCTCTCAGCTGTACAAAACTTTGGTCACTGTACTAGAAAAATCACATTTTAATTGCCTATTACTTATGCCATATAGACTGTAGACTTAACAATAGCCTGTTGTTTTGTACAACAGCAACATTTCTATTATAAGATAGAATTAAAATAAACTGATCGGAGAAGCCAATAAATTATCCTTTGGGATCAAAGAAAAATCAACATTGGGAGAACACACTGCACAGTCACTCTTTTATTCAAACCGGAAAACTAACAAACCAAAAAACTCACATTGAACTTATGTTTCTTTTCTTTCACATAATTCGTAACATGACTATACAACATATTTTATTAGAAAATAATT